>PVLC010029065.1:0-20545 GCA_004027655.1 Graphiurus murinus
CAGACAGCAGAGCTGAGGACTCAGGGCCGCCCGCACCTGGGACCAGCTCCTCGGGGTGAGTCTTTTCCTGCGCCTTTGTGGTCTCCTCTTGCTTCCCTTCCTCTAGACCCCAACCAACACACAGGGCCACCCAGGTAGGACAGAGGGTCATGAGGTTGGGCTCATGTGACATTTCCAGCCGCAGTGGGGACCACCTGCCCCAGCGTGTCTGAGGTGGAGGGTTTCTTGCGACACAGGACTTTTGCTGGTAAGACTGGAGTGTCCCAGGCAAACCAGGATAGGCTGGCCACTTTCCACAGCAGCTCCAATACCCTCCCTGCTGGAGGGAGCCCTGCCCAGGACCCCACCCCTGCCCTCAGCGCAGTGCCCCCGGTTCCTCTCTCCTGTCTGGTTACTGTCTCTGCCTCCTTCCTCTCCAGCCTAGCAAGAAGGAGCGCACATAGTCGGTGCTTACTGGTTGTGCTCAGTGCCTCACTGAAGAGGCTGTAGGCAGGGCCCACAGATAATAACCAAGTTCAGTATCTGGGCAGTCCAAGGCCAAGGCAGGCACTGTGCATGGCTCTGCTCAGCCAGGGCGGGGCTAGGAGAGGACTTGGGCAGTGACCAGTTACCCCGCTGGCAGCCCTGGCCACACCTCTCACATCAGCTCTGGCACCATCTTTATATTCCATCATTTAAAATGAACAAACAATAATTAAAAAAACAAAACAAAACAACTCCAAACCCAGCGTGGTGGCACACGCCTGTAACCACAGTACTTGGGAGGCTGAGACAGAAGGATTGTAGGTTTGAGGCCAGCCTCAGCAACTTTTAAGACCCTCAGCAACCTAGCAAGACCCTGTTTCAAAATAAAATAATAAAAAGGGACTGGGGAGCCGGGCGTGGTGGCGCACGCTTGTAATCCCAGCATTTGGGAGGCTGAGACTGGAGGATCCGGGTTCGAAGCCAGGTTCAACTACTTAGTGAGGCACTCTGCAACTTAGTGAGATCCAGTTTCAAAAGAAAGAATAAAAAATAGGGCTGGGGGTATAGCTCGGAGGTAAAATGCCCCTGAGTTCAATCCCCAGTACTGCAAAAAAAAAAAAAAAAAAAAGGGACTGGGGATGTAGCTCAAGGTAGAATGCCCCTGGGTTCAATCCTCAGTTAAAAACAAAACAGAACAAAAACCAACCTGGAGTCTGCACCCAGAGGAAAGGCCTGGAGGGAAATGTCAACACAGGCTTATAAAGACTGTGGCTCCAAGTGAGGGCAGAGCCTGATCCAGGCAGACCCTGGGCAGAAGCTGGACAACCACCAAGACAGACACTCCTGGATGAACTAAGACATGCGTGACACACGACAGCAGGGGTGGCAGCCAGGAATGGCTTTTCTGGACAGGGGCCTCTGCTTCTCTAATCAACGTATTCCTCTTCCAGTAAATCACGGGGTCAAAGATCCATTCTTCAGGAACAAGTGGGAAGCTCTGAACGGAGACTTCAGCCGGGGGCTGGGCCCCGCCCTGCGCCCACCTGGCCCCCCGCTGGCCGGCTGCTGTGGCACCGGTACCTCCCTGCCAGCCTGCACCTGCTGGAAGCCCAGGACGCATGTCTCTCCCTGTCATGAAAGAAAGAATTAAAGACAACATCTCGGGTAGGAAGCAATTGCGGAGGGTGGAAGTTTCTGGCCAGGCAAATAAATTGGATTTAAGTATATTACAGTCATAATCTTTTCTGCCCCTCTCCAGACGGTCTCTGTACATGGAAAAATGAGAATGTATTCGCAGACAAAGCTTGACCTGAGGGAGAAGGCTGCCGGAATCTGGATTTTCAATAACATAAGACAATAAAGCTTAGACTTCTAACCTGCCGCAATATAGTAAAAGTATAAAGAGCTTAGCTGCTAATAAAAGGGAAGGGTCTCCCTCGTATTTGAAGATCTGGACCCCCCAGAAGGACACTTCATAAAGATCCTAACGGGTTAGCCTGGATCACGCAGACACGAGGCCTCTTGTTGACCGATTGTCTGACAGTTGTCACCTGTGGGTCCGAAATTAATAAGTCCCGTGTTGATTTCCTTGGGGCATTTTTGCCCGTGTAATTGCACATCTTCCTGTTGTGACTCTACCTTTGGCTCGGAGCTGAGCTACAGTTACCTGATCCCAAGAGGTACACGCGCCCCTCTTTCCTTGCTGGGGTGCCCACACCTTGCAATCCGCATCTCCCCTTGTGGGTGGTGGGACAAAGGGCAGAGCCAGCTGCCTGCCCCTGGAGGCGGACATGCTAGGGGTCATCCAGTGTGTCTGAGGCATGGTGGCTGGATTTGGCTAGGGGAACCTAGCCGTGCTCAGTTCAAATGTCCCTTGATATGAAAATGCCCCCAAACCCACAACAGCTGGAGAACTTTAACATCACGCAGGCTTTCTGCCCACCTACCCCTTCCGCGTGCAGAGGGCATCACCAGGCCCCATGGCCTCCCCCAGACTTTTTGATGGCTCCAAGAAAAAGCACTCTGCCATATCATCTGTACTCCAACCTGACACCAAGGCCAGATTTTCCAGAACATTCTGGTTCTGCTCATTGCAGGTGCTGCCTCCTGGTCCCGGCGTCTGTTCTCAGGAGGGCCAGCCCGCTCCGTGGAGGACCCATCTCTGTAGAGGTTTTCATCTCCATCGTGGCCCCTGTGGGGAGGACAAGCCACGGGTGTGAGTATAGGGCCCTGGTGCTCATGGCGGGACAGGCCACACTCTGAAGATGGGCTGGGCCCCCGGGGTCCACTGGAGAGAGGACACCACGGGCTGCGTGTGCATAGGTGCGCTCCCTGCCTGGCCTGCTGCTGTGTGACATCCGGGAACACTTTATTCCATGATCACAGCCACCAGCAAAAACAAAAATACCAGCCCCTGGATGGTGGGACGCTCGGGGGAGCCGTGCAGCCACACAGCCACATAGCAATGCAGCAGCTGCCGGGGTGGAGAGCTGCTCCTGTCAGGTGCTGAGGAATGCCCCAGGGCCCTGGCACTGGGCACCTGGACAGAGCTCCAGCCTCTAGGTCAGGCTTTTAGGCCTGCAGGAGCTGACACTGAACCTCAGGTGGACCAGGAAACTGTCTGCCCCTCTGGCCATCATAGGTACTGCCCCAACTAGTGCTTCTCATCTTCCTAAGACCAGAGCTGGAGACCCCAGCTGAGATCCTAATGAGGTGAGCGGGGTGGGAAAGGGGTACTCTGCTGTGCCACTCACAGGTTCTGCGTCTACATCTTCCTGAGCCTCAGTTTCCCCAGCAGAACCCAGGAGAAACATGGGTGCTGCTAACAATGGAATCATGTCACCCAAATTGATGTGCTAAAGCCCTAATGCCCCGTGGGATTAAGGTCAGATGTGGGATTGGGGTGAGATGAGGTCATGAAGGCCCTTATATGGCAGGGTTCCAGAACCTTCTAAGAAGAGACACCGGAGGGCTCACCCGTCCTCTGTCTCTACCATGAGGACACATCGAGAAGGTGGTGTCTGTAAGCCAGGATGGGGAGTCCTCACCAGAACCCAACCTTGCTGGTATCCTGGTCTTGGACTCTCAGGCTCCACAATGGGGGCTGGGGGGGCGGTGAGTTTCTGTTAGCTCAGCCTTCAGTCTGCTGTGCTTTGTTCTAAAGCTCAAGCACTCTCTCTCCCTCAACCTCTTCTGTTTTTTGTTTTTGTTTTTGTTTTTTTGCAGTACTAGAGATTGAACCAAGGGGCATTGTACTTCCAAGCTACACCCCCCGCCCTATTTTTTTTTTTACTTTGAAATGGGGTCTCACTAAGTTGCAGAGGACCTCCCTAAGTAGCTGAGGCTGGCTGCAAACCTGCAATCCTCCTATCTCAGCCTTCCAATTACTGGGATTACAAGTGTGCACCACCATGCCTGGCCCTCAACCTCTTCTGAAGGCTTTCTTCTCTGTCCCTAAATCGCCTGCTCACAGGCCTCCCCCCACCTTTGTGACAGATAACAAAACACCTGAGTGTTAGAATCAAGCACAGGGCATGGCCAAGGTAATTCCTACTGGACCTGACCCTCTTGCAGATGAACAATACAAACTCTAGATGAAAAAAGAAAAACAAAGCTCATAAAACAAGTTCTTCCCTAGGTTCTGGCTGACCTTTGAACTACTCATTCTTTTAGGCAGTCTTGGAGCAGTGTAGGCTAAGGAGGAGAGACCTGAACTGTCACTCAAACTAATGCTGAAAGGAGCAAGTTTGCAGTTAAGTCCAACATGTTAACAATATGCAAAAACAAAGAAGTCGACATTCTCTGGAGAACTAGAACAGAATCCAGGTTCACCATAATGTATCTCAATTAACATATCTTCATCATTATATTTACTATTCAGGATATGACCCCAAACCACCTGCCAGATGAAGAACAGGGACACATGACCTGGGTTCAAGGGGAAGTCAATCAACTATTGATCCTGAGATGGCCAAGAGTTACAGTGAAAGAAAAGATATAACTGGCTGGGCATAGTAGCAGATATCTGTAATCCCAGTACTTGGAAGACTGAGACAGGAGGATCACAGGTTCAAGGATGGTCTCAGCAACATAAGGAGGCTCTCAGCAACCTAGCAAGACCATTTTAAAAAAAAAGACTGAGAGTATAGCTCTGAGGTAGAGTACTCCAGGATTCAATCCCCAGTACCACTCAAAAAAAAAAGAAAAAAAAGAAAGAAAGAAAAAGAAAAGATGTAACTATTCAGTAAATTAAAAAACACTAATTGTGAGGGAAAATATTTTAAAATTGCAGCTAAGAATTGGAAACTAAAATTAAGAACCAATGGAACTTCTAGAAGTGAAAAGAGACAATGTTTTAAATTACTCGCTGATTTGGTTACTATCAGAACAGTGAAAACAGATGGAAGAGCAGCTAACTTAAATATAGGTACCTATGCAATCTGAGGCAGAGAGAGAAAAACAACTGAAAAATAACAGAGCCTGAGGAACCTGAAGGACAATATCAAAAGTTATAGCATATATGCAAATTTAGACCCAGGAGTAAGAAGAGAAAGAGAATGTAGACAAACAAGTAGTTGAAGACATAGTAGCCAAAAACTTCCCTAAATTTGGTGAAACACATAAACTTGAGATGCAAGTAGCTTAGCAAACTCTAAATGGAATAAATATGTAGAAATCTGTGCCTAAGCATCATAACTAAACTGTTGAAAACCAAAAGAAAGATGTCATCCTTAAAGGACATTGAAGGATAGAAAACTAGACACATTACACACAGAAGAATGTGACCGGATGACTGCAGACTTCTCATTGAGACTATGGAGACCAAAAGGCCATGGAACCATATTTTTTAAGTTCTAAAGTTTCTCTGTCAACTAGAATTCTATAGTCAGAAACAGTGTTGTTTCAGAAAGAAGGCAAAATTCAGATAAAAATAAAACTTAGAAGCTGGGTATGGTGGCACACACTTATAATCCCAGTACTTGGGAGGCTGAGACAAGAGGATCATCGCAGGTTCTCAGTCAGCCTCAGCAACTTAGTGAGGCCCTTTGTGACTTAGCAAGACCCTGTTTCAAAACAAAAAATTAAACAGGGCTGGGAAGTAGATCAGAGGTAGAATGCCCCTGAGTTCTATCCCCACACACACGAAAAAAGGAAAAGAAAGCTTAGAGGTTTTTTGTTTTATATTGGTTTTTTTTGTTTGTTTGTTTGTTTTCTATTTATGGGAAATGTTGAAAGAGATTCTTTGGAGGAAAATGATACCAGTTGAAATTCAGGTTTAAGAAAATAATAAAGTATATTAAAACTAGGGGGATGCAGGAAAATATAGAAAATTTTTAATGTCTCAATTTCTTTGAAATTCAAAAGACTATTTAAAGCAATAAAACAAAAAATAAAAACCACATTGTCTTGTAGGGTTTATTATGTATGTAGATATAATGTGTCATAAGCACTATGACCTAAATAATGGGCAGAAACATATGAGCTTGTAAGGTTTCTATACATTATGTAAAGTGGTACAACATTTACAAAGCTGAGAAGGTAAGGATGAATATTATGTCTATTTAATCCCTAAGCAGCCACTAATAGTGTAAAATATATATAAAGAGGTATAGCTGAAACACAGTTGACTAGTTAGAATGGGATTTTTAAAAATATTTAAATAATCTGAAAGAAGGCAGAAAATAAGGAACACAAGACAGGGAAGAAACAGAAGACAAATAATAAATTATCACACTGTACCCAACCATATCAAAATTATGTCAAATTTTGGTGAACAAGAGCACTATACTTACAAGGCAGAGTTTGTCAGAATCAATTAAAAGCAAGATACTCGTTAGAATGGCTACAGAGGAAGGAAGGAAGGAAGGAAGGAAGAAAGGAAGGAAGGAAGGAAGAAAGGAAGGAAGGAGGAGTGGGTTTGGGCAGGGATGTCGAAAAATTGAAATTCTCACACACTTTTGGTAGAAATTTAAATGGTGCATCAACTATCGAAAATATATAGTAGTCCCTTTAAAAATTAAAAATAGAATTACCATATGATTCAGCAATTCTACTTCTATATAGTATGTAGACTTTGTCTCTTCCCAAACCCCCAAAACAAGAAGCACTATACAATACTACTTAAAAGAATATTACAGATTAATTATAACTTCAATTATAATGGGTCTTTTAGCCCAACTCTCAGCGCAATTTTTAAAATACAGTATTTTAGTAAAAGTTTAGGCTTAATGAACTAAAAGCCCTCCCTTTTTATTCATACTTTTACATATCATTCCCCAATACTTACACAGCACTTTAGCTAAAGCTCAGTATTAGGGAAATAGTGTTGTTTTCCATGAATTTACTTCTATCCCCACAAAAAATATATATACAAAAGAATTCAAAGCTGGGTCTCAAAGAGATATTTCAACCCGTATTCACAATAGCACTATTCACAATAGCCAAAAGGTGGAAGCAACCCTTTTATCTGTCCCTCCTCAGATAAAACAAAAAAATAAATAAAACAAGGTGAGCATGCAACAGAACATTATTCAGCCTTGATAAGGAAGGAAAGACGGACACACTCTACAACACAGATAAACCTGGAAGACATCATACTAAGTGAAATAAGCCAACCCACCCAAGGACAAAGTTTACTTATATGACATATCTGGAGTAGTCCGATTCATAGAGATCGGAAGTAGAATGGGGGTTTCCAGGGGTAGAGGAACTGAGAAATGGGCATTTGTTGTTAGTAGGTATAGTTTCATTTTGCAGGAGTAAAAAAAAAAAAAAAATTCTAGATTTGTCACAGAGCAATGTAAATATAGTGAAAACCCACTGTGCTATGCATTTCAAAGTGGTAAAGGCAATCGATTTTGTTAGATATTTCTTTTACCACAATTAAAAGTCAAAAATTTACAAAGCAAGACATAGCTGTAATAATTGAGTCTGTTACTTTAAATATGAAACCGCAGATTGATTGAACATGTGTAATTGGAACAAGATATACTGTGGAACTAGTGAGCAGGAGAAGGCTGTAGTCTCTACATTCGTATCAAACGAAATAGACTTCGAGACAGAGGCATTAAAAGAGATAAAGAGGAACACTTCATAATGATAAAGGAGTCAATTCATCAGGAAAATGTAACAATCATAAATATGTATGCACCCAGTAAAAGAAGAAATAGACAATTCTGCAATCTTAGAGATTTTTAACAGCCGTCTCTCAGCTATTGATAGAACAAATACAGTGAAATTCAGTTAAAACACAGGGGATATGAAAACATCTATTACCTTGACCTAACTGGTACTTACCCGCCGCCCTGCAACTTCAGAGCACGTCCTGTTCAAGAGTGCACCGTGCATCTGCAAGGTAGACCGCCACGTGCTGGGCCACCTTGCAAGTCGTGATGAATATAAAGGATTGAAATAATGCAGAAGGTGTACTCTAATAAAAATGGAATTAAGTTAGAAATCAATAACAATAAGATATCCCAGAAAACCCCCGTGGTAGACAGAATAAGGTTTCCCCCACCGAGATATCCATATCCTAATCCCTGGGACCTGTGAATGAGCTACTTATATGGCAAAGGGGAATTAAGATGGGAGATAAAATGAGAACTGCTAATCAGCTGACATTAAGGTGAAATATCTTGGATTATGTGGGTGAGTGCGATGCGATCACAAAGGTCCATCAAAGTGAAAGGGGAAAGAGAGGAGGCGGTCAGAGGGGTGTGATGTGTAAAGGTTTCCAATGGCCGTTGCTGGCTTTGGGGACGGACAAAGGGGCCACAAGCCAAGGAGCACAGGCAGCCTCCGCAGACAGACAAGGCCGAGTCGCGTTCTTCCCCAAGCCTCCAGAAGGGTGCACAGCCTGCTGGCGTCTTGGTATTTGCCCAGCGAGACCCAGGGTGGACCTCTAACTTACAGAACTGCAAAGTTACGAATTTTGCTTTGTCTTAAATCATTGTGTAAGCTATTACAGCAGCAATGGAAAAATTTAAACAACCCCCAACTTCCGTTCCCTGGTGTCTTTACAATACTTTGATTTAATGAAAATAAAAGGTGAGAGCCTGGCATGGCGGTACACACCTGTAATCCTGATACTTGGGAGGCTGAGACAGGAGAACCACAGGCTTGGGGCCAGCCTCAGTAATTTAGCCAGACCCTCAATCACGTAGCAAGACTCCGTTTCAAAAATGAAAAAATAGAAAGGGCTGGGGGTGTAGCTCGGAGGTAGAATGCCCCTGAGTTTAATCCCCAGTACCAAAGGACAAATAGGAAATAAAGCTGAGGAGGTTAGAAAATAAAGAGTAAAGTGCTTAGCTTCCTCGCTGCACTCCACCTGGCCCCGGAGTGAGCTGTGGAGAGTGTCTCCAAGAACCCATGTCCACCCAGAGCCTGGGAATGTGGCCTTATTTGGACTTGGAATCTTTGCAGGTACAACTAAGGATCGAGATAAAGTCGTCTTGGTCTAGGGTGGACTATTAATTAAGACACAGAAAAATGTGATGCTAAACAGCTGTTGGAGTGAGGTGGCCACACACCAAATATCACCCAAGATCCACCACCACCAGGAGCCGGAGATGCCAAGAGACCCATGAGACGGACGCCCTCAGAGGCTCCAGGAGGACCGGGCCTGCGGCACCCTGGGTCTAGCCTTCTGGCCTCCCGTACTGTGAGAGAATCAATTATGAATTAAATTGTCACCAGGTGATGGCAATTTGCTGTGGCAATTGCAGGAAACAAATACACCCAGAGGGTTGGTCTTCAACTATCACAGCCTGAGGCAGGCGCCGAGGACCCCAGGGAGAACCAGGACCCAGGGCCAGCGGGAGTCGGGCTTCCTCCTAGTGCTCCTCTGGATTCACTGACCCCGTGAGGCACTGTGTTTGCAGGGGCCCTGGCCTCCTGTCCCCAGCCTTGCCCTGAGTGCTTGCAGGGCCTGGGTCGGCTGAGCCGGGGCATTGCACACATGGGAGCCAGTGCCATCGTGGCTGGGGGCTCGTCAGTGGCCACATCAACTCTTACACCCTCCAGTCACCGAGGGCCCTGGACATGGTGACAGGGACTCTGGGCCTGCACACTGGGCCACCCTCTCCACCGGCACTCCCCGCCTCTCCTCCTCTGTCCGCTGCCAGTTAAGGTAGAGCTGTGAATTCCCCCGGCTTCCTAAGGGAGACCCCTGCTATGCTCGGCCCCCACGGTCCCCGAGAGAGAGAGGTGGGGGTCAGAATCCACTTCCCGCCCTGCCAGGACATGTTTGGGAGGGTAGGGCGATGTCCTGCCCCCAGCTGGCCGTGCGTGCTGGAGGAAGGCAGGTCCTGGCCCCGCCAACTGGGCCTGAGACGGAGTGAAGCTCAGGGCTAGAGGTGAAGTCGGCCGTGGTCTGGGGCTGGCGTTTCTGGATGTGACACGTTTGGAGAGGGCGGGGCCTGGCGCGCCGGGCTTTCACAGGACCCCAGGAAGCAGGGTCCTCACGAAGACACAGCTGTCCACTCAGGATCACATGTCCCTAGAGGCAATTCCCTTCAACAGGACAGGCAGCTGACGCAGAGGGCCTGGACACCCCATGTCCAGGGACAGCTCTGGCCAGGGCCAAATGACCCCCCCAGGCCCTCCTGCTGAGACAAGGCCAAGGGCGTGGGGATGCAGGTTGAGCTGTGTGGGACCCCCACAGGACACATACTGGAGAGCAAATGCCACTGAAAAATACGGTGTCGCTGAATGTTCTGGTTACTCCACACAGCAGCAAGTAAGGATCACACAGGCACCGCCAGGACTGGGCTGGGGGTAGGGCCGGGACTCAGGATACCCCTCGGAGAGGAGCCATGCAGAACCTGAAGTCAAACCTGAAGGAGCCTCAGCTCTGACCTTGACCCCAGCCTCAACCTCACTTCTAGCCCCCGCTCTTGCAGAATCCTAGTTCCACCTTTAACTTTCTCCCAAGAAGAGCGGGCCCACAGGCAGGAATGGACCCACCATGTCCTTCCCTGTCCCAACAGCCTCAGGAGCAGGCGTGTGGGCTCTCCCCCAGCTGGCAGGGTCTCTGCCCTGGTGTGCAGGTGGGGTGTGGTGGTGGCAGGCATGTGGCCTGGGGTTACCAAGTCCTCCACCCCATGCGTCAGCCCTGTTTGGCCTCCCCGGGAAGAGGGCCACGTGGTGAACCTAGCTGGGGCAGGCTGGACGGGGCCGCTGGCTGGGGAAGGCCCTGGCTGTCCACGGCAGTGCTGGTGGTGTGTGGACACCCCCACTCAGACAGAGCTCTTGAGGATGAGCAGGAGGTATGCGGACGTTTCTCTCTTAGAGCAGCCTGAGGGCCCAGCAGTGTGAGGTGGACATAGCCCTCGTCCAGGCTTCCGGGGCGGGGAGCCCTCATCATGCTAGGAGTCTTGGCCAGAGACGTGTGAGATGCAGGCGTCTCACTAGCAGCTCCCTGGAGCAGAATGGCCCTGGGCTCCTGATGCGGGCACCTGATCGTACCCAGGAGTCCAAGAAGCCACAGGACAAGGGAAGTCACCACGCTCTCGCCCCAGGACCAGGTCACTGGCTGGAGGAGGTGGGAAGCCCAGAGCAGCTCGGTCCCCAGGCCTGGCCCGCGGGGTCACTTGCTGCCCAGGCCGGCCCTGGCCCTGTGGTGCATCCAGCTGACCAACAGGCCATTGCTCATCGGAGCCCATGAGCAAACAGCTCCTCGCTGCTGACCGCCAGTGCCCTCTCCTTTATGTATTTCAACGTGTACAGAGAGGTTTTTATTGCCTTAATGCGGTGCCCAAATCACCGGCTCTTCCTGTCTCCGCACCAGCCAGCGCGGGTGCTCCGATCCAAAGCTGTACACTGGGATCGTTTGCACAGAGTGTCAGGGGCTGGGAGGGGAAACATTGCAAATCCGGGAGAACATCCTGGTAATTGGGAGCACTTTCAATCCCCAGCCTCGCCAACACAGCCATTCCCAAACACATTTCAAAGAGAAAGGAAAAATTACTCTCCGCGCATCTCCCTTGAAATCGCCCGGCTGAGACTACTCCGGAGGGGCACGTGGATGTGTCCCAAATTCTGGAAGGAGGATTTGAAGAGCTCCAGATTGGAGCCCTCTGCCTTGTGTGGTATAGGCAGGCGAAGCCCAAAGAGACGGACATGCCCCGTGGACAGCAGTGAGATATCCAGCCTGCCCGTGGGGCCGCTTACCTGTCAACATAGATGTTAAAACATTTGCGTCCATCTTGGAATATGGCAAGGTACCAGTCGATACATTGGTCAAAATATACAGGACAAGTGAATAAGCCCAGAGATGCTTGCTGTATTCGTTTGCTCGTGCTGATATAACAAAATATCAAGGCCAGGCAGCTTAAACAAAAGACATTCGCTGTCTCAGGGTGCTGAGGGCTGGAAGCCTGGGGCTGGTGCCCGTGAGGCCTCTCCTCCCAGTCTAGCAGCTACCCTCTCGCTGTGTCCTTGTACAGCGTTTCCTCTGTGCACGCCCGTCCCTGGTATCCCTTCCCTTCTCCTCTCCATAGGGGTGCCTACTGGACCAGGGCCCAAGCCTATGGACTCATAAAAGCCCCATCCCAAATCCAGTTACGTTGGGGGTCAGAGCTTCAACCTATGAATTTGGGGGGGACACGACTCAGTTTATGACACCCTTTCGCAGCTGGCTTGAGCCTTATGGATCTTCTGTTGGGTTTGGTCATAGACTTAGAAAGCTGCCACCGACGGCCCAAGGGTGGGCTGCCGAGTGCCTCGCAGGACTCCCCGGCCTCATCTCTGGTCCTTGTCCTACCTGCAAGGCCGGGGAAACGGTCCCATTTACGGAGGACGGAGCTGGGGCTCCAGGAGACAGAGGGGCTGGCAACCTTCCTGGCCTTGTCCGGCAGGAGAAGCAAACTTCCCAGGTCTTCGTGGTCCTGTGGACTGTTCGGAACAGCCACGCTACCGGGGATGAAGAGCATCTCAGAAGCTTCTGAGAGCATCCCAGGTCTCTGATTCACGTTGCTATTTTTAGAAGACAACGGAGGCTCCTGGCGCCTCCGACCTCTGCCGTTCACCAACACCTGCTGACCTCGCCAGGAGCAAGAGTTTCCAAAGTGACACCGTGTCAGTCTCATTCTAAGGAAGGTGTGCCCCGTGGGTGAGGTCGTTGCTATACGCTGCAGGAGCTGGGTGTGGGCAGAGGGTGCTAAGGGGACTCCCTAAGGTTGGGCCGGCCACAGGCTCCCAGGGTGGGCCCTGAGGCACTGGCTTCTGCTCCTGGCTGGTCCTGGGGGACAGGGCAGCTCACAGTGGTGTCTGCACAGGGCAGAGGGGACCCGGGGTGCCAGATGGGCACACAGCGCAGAGTGGGCACACACGGCGGGGTGGCCTTGTCCATTGAGGAGCATAGGCCACTGTTGCCCCATTATAGCACGCGTGTAATTGGCTGACGGCTTCCTGAGCGGCGTAGTGCAGGGCGGCAGAGGTGTTTGGGAAGCGGGCTATTTTCTAGTTCTCACCAAGTCTCCATCTGGATTAAAGACATCCTGGCTGGGGCCCTTCGGGGTGTCGTGCTCACCACCTGCACTTGCCCAGGGGAGTCAGTGGGCTTCCTAGGGGGACCCATCCTGCGGGTGGGAACCCAGGCTCCCAGGCCACAGTCCGTCAATGCATGGCTCTGTGGTCCAGCCCCTCCGTGGGGCTCACACCTGCGGCATCCAGATACAGAGCCTGGGCCGCAGGTGTGAGCCCAACACGTCCAGTGTGGGAGCGAGGAGGTGGCAGCCAACACGTCCAGTGTGGGAGCAAGGCCTGCTCACCACGCTGCAGCTGCAGGAATCTCCCAACACCCCGCGCCTGCGCAGGCTCTCAGGACAGCCAGCCCTGGGCTCACTCCCCATGCAAGAGCGGCTCGGGACCACACTGGAGAGGAGCAGGCAGGCTCACAATTCCACAGAGCCACACCGATGAAGGCATGCACGCGTGCCTGTGACATCATCAATACACGTGACACTTTGGGGGTCAGAGACCTGACTTGGGGAATAAAACAAAGGTCAGTCCAAGCTGGGGCACTGGGAGCTGCTCTTTATAGTAAAACTTCTGAAGGGAGTGCAGTGGGTTAAACAGCACCCCCCACCCCAAGTCATGTCCATCCAGAATGTGGTGTGATGTAGGGAGGGATTTCGTAGAGGGCGCTGAGATCCTACTGGACTAGAGAAGCCCTAAGTCCAACAGTTGCCAGTGGGTCCTAGGAGCTCAGCCAACAGAGTCTGACTCCCCCCTCCATGTCCAAAAACCTCAGAGCAGTAGCTCATTGGTCAGGTGCCCCCCAATTGGCAGAAGCCAGCCAGGGACAAGAAGCCCCCAGAGACAGTGAGGGACTGGGCGGGCAAACCCTCCAGCTCCACTCCTGGAGTGGGTCATTTGGCCCTGGGGATGGCATTCGGAAGCCACAAGGCTGACGTTTGTCATTTGAAACTAATTCCCTCTGCAGGACTGGCCAGGTGCCTAGCCTAGAGCTAAAGCCAGCACGGGAGCATTTAGCTAACACCTGCTGGGCTTGCAAGGGAGAGCTGCCTCCTGCTGGCCCCACCGGCTCCTCCAGGGCAGCAGCAGAAGCCTCTCTCTTGACCCTGAGAGCTGCACATGTGGAGTTTCTTTTCTGCTCATTGGGCCTTCTTGCTCTCAGCCAGTGGCAGTGGCCCCCCGCTTCCTGGATGGAGGATTCCAATCCGTGAGCAGACCGTGTTGGCCCTCGTGCAGAGTAAAGACATGTCCCCCAGGCTTTCGATACAGATGAGCCAGCACGACACTCAGAAGATGAGAGAAAGGGGTGGGGGAGGGGAGAGGGAGGACACCCCACACAGTCACAGACTGGCACGGGGACCCAGGAGTTAATGGAAGTGCCGGGAGGAGCCTTCCCAGAGCCCCTCAGTCAGGACCACAGCTCAGAATGGTCAGGAGCTGTCTTAACGGCAATCTTTAATGCCAACTTAAGCAAAGTTTAAAAAGAGGATTTGTTGCTGGCTCTGGAGAGTCTAGAAGTGCTGGTAGCTCCGGGCACGGAATGACCATCTGAGGACTGACAAATGGTAGCCCTCAGGCCAGATCTGTTCTGCCTCCTACGAGGACACAGCCACAGACATTTGCTCAAGTGTTCTCTGTGTCTGCGGGGTGACTGCGGCAGAGACAGCCGGCTCACGGGCCTCAAGTGTCCATTATTGGGACCTTTATGCACACGGTGGCTGACCCCCGCCCCAGAGGCAGCTGTCCAGGCGGGCCTTACGTCCTCGGCTTCTCTTGTGTTTGCCTCTGTTAGATGGTGCTGACTTTAAGCAGTGACAATGTGCACGTCTCTCTTCCGCCTTCTGGGTAGGCTGCTCTACAGGGTGGACTTGGTGGCGCCCAGCACTGCAGGTCACAGACCAGTTTTGGACCAGAAAATCAGTGTAGTAGACCATGACCAGAATTCTTTCTTTTGGTGGTGGTGGTTCTGGGGTTGGAACCCAGGGGCATTCTACCTCCGAGCTATATCCCCAGACCTGTTTTGTTCTTTTATTTGGAAACAGGGTCTCAGTAGGTTGCAGATGGCCTCACTAAGTTGCTGCAAATCTGTGATCCTCCTGTTTTAGCCTCCCAAGTATTGAGATTACAAGCGTGCACCATCATTTTTTTTTTTTTTTTTTTTGCAGTCCTGGGGATTGAACTCAGGGGCATTCTATCTCCGAACTATACCCCCAGCCCTATTTTTTTATTCTTTATTTTTTGAAACAGGGTCTCACTAAGTTGTGGAGTGCCTCACTAGGTAGCTGAGGCTGGCTGTGAACCCAGATCCTCCAGTCTCAGCCTCCCAAATGCTGGGATTACAAGTGTGCACCACCACGCCCAGCTTGCACCACCATTTCTAAAAAATGAAATAGAATAAGAAGATGTTCCGAGCGAATTGCACACGGAAGATGAGTACCGGTGGCCAAGCCTGTTTCAGAGGGTTCGTTGCATCTGCCCAAGCACCACGATCTTATGAACAACGAAGAAAGAAAACGCAGCCCTGTAAGTCATCGGGCCAGGCATTGGCAACAGGTGCTTGAAATGCCAGGCTCAGCCCAGCAGTGTCCTGGTGAGTGTTATTTGGGAGGAGTTGGCTGTTGCTCCTGCCTGTGGGTGCAGAGCTGGGATATGGCGGTGCATCTTTCCACACAGGTTTCGGTCACCAAACTCAGCTCAACCTCTTCCAGCTGCGTGCACCACGGCATCCCAGTGCTCACAAAGCGCTTGGCGGCCGTTCTTCCAAGGGTGTTAAGGCCTCCTGGTTCTTCTCCCAATGGTGACTGTTTGCCCCACTAATATGGAATGCGTGCTTCCACCTTTTTGCATACCAACAGCATGTGATTTCAGTGCAAATCACAGCGAGTCTCTTGGAAGACATTTTAACAACAACAAAAACTTCTACCCATGTAAGTAACACCAAGAACATGTACAGCCCCAGGGAGGCAAGGAGATGTTAGCTGTGACCTGACCTTTCATCCAGGCCAACGGGACTGCACGACAGAGCACATTTGCAGAGATGCTTTCAAAGGTGACAAGATAAGCCGGGTGTGGCGGCACACACTTGTAATCCCAGTACTTGGGAGACTGAGACTGGAGGATCCAAATTCGCAGCCAGCCTCAGCTACTTAGTGAGGCTCTCTGCAACTTAGTGAGACCCTGTTTCAAAATAAAGAATAATAAATAGGGCTGGGGGTGTAGCTCAGAGGTAGAATGCCCTTGGGTTCAATCCCTAGTACCACACACACACAAAAAAAAAAAAAAAAAAAAAAAAAAAAAAAAAAAAAAAGAAAGAAAAGAAAAAATTGGGCTAGGGATATAGCTCAGAGGTAGAATGTCCCTGGGTTCAATTCCCAGTAAAATAAATAAATAAATAAATAAGAGAATAGTGACAAATGCGTCTGGACAATGAGAGACTATAAATCTGTGAGCACTAGTCCATGTAAATTGCGCTCCTTCCTCTAAATCATGCTAAAAATAAGAAGTGCCTTGCATGTTCAGTGCTCCTCGGGACAAGTCCCTGCCTCCTGCAAAGGTTCTGAATGAAATGAGCCCGAGGCTCAGTCACGCGCCCACTCGTCGGCCAGTTCCTGAGGTCAGCCCCTGCGCTCCCCCTGGGGCGCACACCGGGGCTGGGCGCTGCATCCGCAGCCAGCGGAGGTCTTCTGCGTGGTCCAGCAGGTGGAGTTCAAGACCCCGTTGCATTTACCATTTGCTCCCTCTTGGTCCTAACCTCGGCTGGACAAGGTGGGCTGGGGCCTTTGGGTCTGTCAACTCACGATTTCTCCCAGAGGTGTGCAGGATCTCCTTTGTTCTTCCTGCAGTTCAAGAATGACTACCTGAGCATTTCCACTAGCCAGGCGTGGACAGTAACTGATGGGGGAGAGGTGGTGCTGGGCATGGTGGAAGCCTAGAACCCTGGAGGCAGCCAGTTTTGGAAGGCTCGGGCGAGGAGGAGAAGCTGAAGCATGACTGAGCGGAAGGCGGGCGGTGAGATAAGGTGGTTTCCAGGTCAGCTAAGCACCGTCCAGTGGCGTCCAAGGCCGGTGTCCCCAGCCCCCGGCGCCCCTTGTGCGTCCTCAGCGATGCTGTGGACGTGGCGCTGAGTATCTGCAGGAAGAAGGACAGGCTCGAGGCTCTGGCCAGGCCTGTGTCTTGTTGCTTTGATAGTTCCCAGACAACCATAGCAGGCTGCCCTCCGGAGCCCAGGGCGACTGGGCCCTGTTGCCCACAGGTGCTCTCTGCAGGCCTGGTGGGTGCTGGCCCCCTAGGGAGAGCACGGATCTGGCCTGCTGAGTCCTCAGGCCCGGACAGAGAGGGCTCGCTTGGGTGGCAAAGCTGGAGAGTTCTTTGGAGGGGGCATTTAGTTTCTCTTGGGATGCACAAAACAAGCAAAGATTGTTCCCTGTCTCCCTGGGGAAATGGAGCTTCTCCCCCCATGCCCCGGCATCTTCCCTGCAGTCCCCATAGCCCGAGTGCCATGGCTTCAGGAGCAGGCCGCAGAGTGGTGACCCATCTCTGGTGGGGCGCACCAAGCACACAGCTCGACAATGAGGTCGGAAAGCCTGGACTACGCGTTCGGCGAATTTTGCATTAAGATACGGCACAGATGCCACCGTTGCCTTTTACTATGCTGTTTAGAGCAGATGTTTACTACTTAATGAAGTGGCCATTCAGATGGGGTTACACACCTGACACCTACCCCAAAGAAGAGCACTCCGGACACAGCCACGTCCTCCCTGAGCAGCACGCCGGGTTACAAGGTGTGACATACAGAAGGGCTGCAGCGGGGGTCAGGATTCTGAAGGAGGTTTGGCTCTACGCCTTGGATTCGTCAATGAGCAGCAGGCCTGCTCTCTGAGCCGGGGCACAAGTCTCCTCCGAGGTCCGGAGGGCTCTGCTGGGGCCCTGGATGTCACTCCCTCCCAGCCGGCTGCTCAGGCTGCTCCCACGCCACCCAGCTCCTTCGGAAGCAGCACTGGGCAAGCTTTCTGCTCTGGCACCAAGGGTTCCGGAAAAGCCTGCCACCCATTCCTAGCAGCCCGAGTTAGGAAGTTAGAGCCAAGTTATGAATACTCGACAGCTTTCTATATATTACGATGCATACTATGCTCCATGGAACACTATATTGCGCTTATTATAGTTTATTTCATAAGTAGGTGCACCTTAAGAACAATTTATTCGAATATTAATACCCCTTAAGGGAGACATCATCAGCCTGACTAGAAAACATTATTATGGTAAAGTCCTGGGAAAACCTTGCATAGCAAGACAACAAAATCAATAAAAAAACAAAACAAAACAAAAAAACACGTGCAACACGTGGTAAAGGACGTGAAGGCCCGTGTTATTGGTGAGTCGCTCCAGGTGGCTCAGAGAGCTGCTTGTAGGTAAGCCGGGCGAGTCCTTCCTCGGCCCCATGGAGAAGGACCCCTTCCCAGGGACCACCAACCACCCTGGCTGCAGCTCATGGAAGCCTGGGCCAGCCCAGAACCCCACACCCAGGCCTGTAGCAGGGCCGCCTGCCTTCCTGGTGACGCCCTGGCTGGTCTCAGCAAGGAGGAGCCGTGCGCAGCTGAGCGGGTTTCAGGGAGGGAGTCAGCGAAGGATTCCTCCTCAGCAGACACGAGGCCTCAGGTGTACTTCTCGGCCTCTCTGTGTCCCTCCGTGCCTCAGTTTCCTCCCTCATGAAGCCTGGATAATGCCTTGAGCTGTTGTGGGGTAGGTGGCTTAGTGGGGGTGCAGCGTTCAGAGCCATTGCTGCCCTCGCAGAGGATTCCTGCCCTTTCTCTGGGCTTTGGATCTTTCAACTGCAAGATGGAGGGAATGGTGCTGGGGTGTCACACAGAATCAGAGCTACGATGGGTACAAGACAAACACCTGACTCTCCCGGATGGACTCCCCCTGCCCCAGGACCCCAACTCTGGTGGCTGTCCGGGCCCCGGGACTCAGCCTGGGAAGGGGCAGGCTGTCTGCAACCCTGCTGAAAGGCTGTTTGGGAAAATGGAAATGTGTCACTGCCCCCTCGGTCACGCGGGCATGCTCATGACAGCCGCGTGGTACGCTCCGAAGGAGAGATTTAGACCTAACAGAAAATCTGTTAAAATCGACATATCCATTAGAAGATTTTAAACTGAAAACATGTTCTTCACACAGTGTTAGGATGACTTCCTAGCTGGTGCTAAATCAATATCTCATACTTCGGATGAATTCGTTATTTTGTTTTATGAAACTGTCTGGTTCCTAAATTCTCTCCTGTTCTGCTTTGCACACCCGCCCAGGAAGCCCACAGATGAAACTTTTGGGTGCTAGGCCACCCCAACAGTTCCCCTCTGAACCGATGAGGGACCAGGGAAGGGGGTAGGATCCCTGGTCTTTCCCTAAGTAGATGCACCTTAAGAACAAGTCACTTTGGGTGGATTTCTGGTTTCTGAAGGTGGCTAAACTTTCAGAGAGACCATGGCCACATGGTCCCCACGCCAATGTAGACTGTCGTGGCCCATGGTCTCCTCCTATGCTCCGGATCCTTGGGCTAGTCTAGTCTCCTGTTTGTCCAGTTTGAGAGATTCAGAGGAGCCATAAGAAGAGCATTGGGACATATAAAGAGAGGTAGGGACATTTGTGACCACTGTCCTGGTGACCAGCAGGCTGTCCACATCCTTCGAGAACACAGAGGATGTCCTCAGAGGTAGAATCTGAGATTCAGTAGAATTTCCAATCTACGGAGGGCTGGCACAGGGCCAGTGGGGCAGAGGAACAGAGGCAGAGTCTGGAGGAAGATGGACAGGGCAGTCCCGAAGAGCGCTCCTGGCCAGAAGTCACCAGGTGCCCTGCTCAGTCCCACGCCTGCCGGAGTTGCGCCCTGAAGCCAGCTGCTGTGCACCACTGCAGTCCTTCGTGGGAAACACGGAGGGAGGTTTCCTGTGTCATTTTTGTCTCTGACGAATGCTTTCATTCACAGCTAAGAACACACCACATAAAAGGAAAAACCTGAAATTGAGAACAAATTGTAAGCCTTCGAATGAACCACTTATTTTGATAAGTATAAAATAATTCTCCTAAGAATGGCAATCATTGAGCTGGGCGTGGTGTCGCACACTTGTAATCCCAGCATTTGGGAGGCTGAGACCAGAGGATACAGGTTCGTGGCCAGCCTCAGCTACTTAGTGAGGCCCTCCTCAACTTAGAGAGACCCTGTTTCAAAATAAAGAATAAAAAATAGGGCTGGGGGTATAGCTCGGAGGTAGAACACCCATGAGTTCAACCCCCAGTACCGCAAAAAAAAAAAAAAAAAAAATGGCAATCATCAAAAACACAAATAATAATAAATGCTGGTGAGGTCGTGGGGAAATAGAAAGCCTATTAAACTAGTCCAGCCAGACCAGTGTGGAGGTTTCTCAGAAGATAGAGTAGATCCACCATATGACCCAGCAAGAGCGCTCCTGGGCATCTACCCAAAGGAAAAAGACATCAGAATATTATAACACTTGCATATCTGTGTTCACAGCAGCACAATTGACAAGAGTCAAATTATGGAACCAACCTAGGAATCCTTCAGCAGATGAATGGATCACAAAACTCTGGC
>PVLC010029066.1:0-20510 GCA_004027655.1 Graphiurus murinus
AAAAAAAAAAAAAAAAAAAAAAAAAAAACTAGTCTCAGCAACTTTTCAAGACTCTTAGCAACTGTTTCAAAAAAAAAAAAAAAGGGCTGGGGGCGTAGCTCAGAGGTAGAACGCCCCGGGTTCAAAATAATAAATAA
This sequence comes from Graphiurus murinus, assembly GCA_004027655.1. Lineage (NCBI taxonomy): Eukaryota > Metazoa > Chordata > Mammalia > Rodentia > Gliridae > Graphiurus > Graphiurus murinus. The sequence goes on from PVLC010029066.1 coordinate 138, forward strand.
ATAAATAAATAAATAAATAAATAAATAAATAAAAGAGTGCTAGGTGCCTGGGATTCCAGCCACCCCAGAGGCTGTGTGGGTCTCTCCTAGGGTCACTTCCAGGCCAGCTCGGCCCAGGTGCTATGTTCCACAGCTGATTCACAGAACAAGATGATTGGACTTAAGTAACTATCTCTTACAGATGGGTAAACTGAGTCCATGGCCAAGACCAGGAATCTTTCCTCTTAAGATAAAGTCCTGTAATAACAAGAGCTCTAAGCCTCCTTTTGCAGAGGGAAAGACAGAGTCCCACAGACACAGGGCAACCAGCAGGACCCGGGCCATCTTCCCAATTCCTGGACTACCTCCTACCTCGTTAGGGGACATTGTAAACATTTCTAGAATAAGAATATTCTTTCTTTTCTTGTCACCAAGGAACTCCTGCTATCTGTATAATTTTTTAATTTTTTTCTGGTATCAGAGATTGAACCTCCAAGCTATACCTCCAGCACTATTTTTTATTCTTTATTTTGAAACAGGGTCTAAGTTGCGGAGGGCCTAAGTAGCTGAGGCTGGCCTCAAATCTGTGATCTTCCTGTCTCAGCCTCCCAAATACTGGGATTACAAGCATGCATCACCACACACGGGGGGTTTTTTTGTTTTGTTTTGTTATTCACTAGCAATGACCTTGAGATAGGCCTGGTGACCTTGAGATAGGCCCAGAGGCAGCAGCAGAGGGTCTCAGGAGTGAGGCCATCCCCACCAGCCGAGGGACAGGACTCCCACAGTGGCTCAGCTGACCTCCGCACGTGCACCCAGGCTCCAAGACTCGGTGCTGAGGAGCCAGGGCTCAGGAGGGCAAGGAGGGCAAGGAGAGACGTCTTCCGAAATCCACACCTGGGGGACCTGCTCTTCCACCCTTGATGGGACCTCGGAGGAGGACCATCAGAAGGTCCCCGGGGGGCACACCTGCAACCCAGTACTTGGGAGTCTGAGACAGGAGGATCGTAGGTTCAAGGCCAGCCTCAGCAACTTAGGTAGGCCCTCAGCAAATGAAAGATAAAATAGGGCTGGGGCTGTAGCTCAGAGGTAGAGGGCCGCTAGATTCGACCCTCAGTGCCACATACACACACAAAAAGGTCCGAGGGACACCGTGCTGGGGAGGGTCCCAGGGCACCGGCTCCTTTCTGGGGACAGAGGGAAGGAGCTGGAGAGGTGGTCAGCCAGGGAGATGGACAGAGCCCCTTGGGCAGTCTCTGCTACCACGTCAGGGACAGCCCCCTGCCCAAGCGGGCTCCTGCAGGCACCCAGGTGTCCAGGCTTAAAGCTGGGCCCGGCTTTGGATCAGGAAAATACCTCCAGCCCCAGCCGGCCCACAGCCAGGGCTGCCTGCCGACCGATGGGCAGTAAAGGGCTTCATCTTGCCAAGGTCCCTGGAAGCAGAGCCGGGAGGGGGAGGCGAGATCGACCGACCGTGTGGAATGCGCAGCAGCCAGCGACGGAGGGAGGGGCCCCGGTGACAGCAGCCTGGCTGAGTCACGTCTCATGTGCCAAGTGGCGTGACCACCCACCACCGCCACCCCAGATCTGGGCCCACCTGCACTCTCCGCCCAGGACGTCACACACGTGCACCTGGGTCCCCGCAGGATTAGGACGAGTGTCTCCTGAGTCTATTCCCCGTCTTGAGAGGCTGAACACACACTCGTGCCCAGACACAGACCTGCCCGCCCGGGGCTCTGAAGGAGCGTGGGCTCTGCTTCCCGCTCCGGCCCCAGGAGCTGCCCGCAGTGGACCAGCATGAGCCTGGGGGCGGAGGTCCCCCGCGCCGCAAGCTCCTAGGGACGCGGGGGAAGGAAAGAGTTTAGGCTGCAGGAGGCAGGGCTGGAGGCAGTTTAGACTTGGTCAGTCCCTTCTGAGGCCACAGACGCGCCCCGACATCTTGGAACCCAGGAGTAACCAGCTCCCCCGCAGAGCTGGGCTCAGTAGCTGCCCAGCGCCAGGTAGTACACACAGGGCACCCAGCCCCGGGGGGTGTGGGCGGCACTCCACCTCTGGGATTTGTCTGGCGATGTACAGTGCTTCTTGGGGGACCTCAACCAGAGATCACGGGGCTCACAATCCTGTGGGCTGTGTCCTGCCCTCGTCCCCACCCAGTAGGAACTTGGGGGGCAAGACACGGACGATGCCACACCAGGAACCCCGATCACAAGTGCGAGGGGCGACTTACCAGCTCTCCTGGTCCCCAAGCGCCCCCCCCCCCCGACCCAAAGCCAGCCAGGACCAAGGCCCTAATAGCACCCACCCCGAACAAACTGCACAGGACTGTTGGAATTTGGAAAGTTTTTGTTTTCTTTTTCCCACACATTTCCGGGGTTGGGGTGTTTTCCAAGACTCAGACACGTTTGTTAACAAAGAAAGGGAAAAAAACCTGGGGGGAGCAGGGAGCCCGTGGGCCGAGAGGTGACCCCGGAGGTCCACAGACTCGCCTCGCTCCCCTTCCCTGTGCCCACGCCCAGCGGGTGCCCCGGGCTGCTGCTCGCGGTATGGAGATTATGTGTCTTTAATAAATATCTGCATTTGCCGTCCCCTCCCGCCCGCCCCCCACCCTTCTCCTCCAGCGGCTTCCCCATCAATGCACGTCGCCCGGCGGCACACAGAACAGGCCCTCGGCGGGGCCTGGCCCCTTCCCTGGGTGGTCCCAGGCCGGCACCTCTCCCGGGGAGAAGAGTTGGGGCCCTGGGGAGGGCCAACCCCACTGTCCCGCCCCTGGGGCCGTCCACCCGCCTGACTCTGGAAACCCAAAGGGAGGAAAGGGGGATACACGCACAAAAAAAGAAAAAAGAAAAGAAAAAGAAAAAGAAAGAAAGAAAAAGAAGTGGGGAAGGAGTGGGACGGGGACAGAGACACGGCAAGCCAGGGCCGGGGACTGGAGAGCTTGGGAAGAGAAGGAAGGCAGGAGGAACGACTCCGGGAGGAAGGAAGAAAAATCGAAGGAAATGAACAGGACGTGGACGCTTTACAAAACCCCAGCCTTCCTTCCCACCCAACCCCCACCAAAATAAAACTACCCCCTTAAAAAAATAAATCAACCCGGGGCTGCGAGCACGCGCCCTGCCGAGAGGGACAGACAGCCCCGGGGCTGGACAGTGCCTTGCGCCGCGGACAGCAGGAGGAAGGGAACGAGCTCGGGGTTATCCTTTTTCTTTTTCTTTTTTTTTCTTTTTTTGCGTTTCCTCGGTGTGAGAGAAGCCTGAGGCAGCCAGGGTGAGGGTCCCCAGGCGCCCCCGGCAGGGAGAGGGCCGCGCCCTCCTCCCGGGCCCTCCCGGGAGGGGCGGCTGGCAGTGGGGCGCGGAGCCGGGGGCTCAGACGTAATACTCCTTGTCTTTGTTCTTCTTGGCCTTGCTGGGCGTCTTGGGGGCGGCCGGGGCCTTCTCTTTCACCACGGCGCCATTGCTCTGGGCCGAGTTACTGATGTAGTTCCGGCTCTGGTCCACCTGGTAGGAGCCCTCGTCGCGGTTGCGGTACTTGTACATGGCGTACAGGAGGATGAGGATGCAGAGCGCCGCGGCCGCCACGATGCCCACCACCATGCCCGTGGTGCTGCTGGACTCCCGGATCACCTCCACCGCGCCGGGCGGGCCGCGCTCCCCGGGCCCCGTGGGGCTGGCTGTGGGCAGACGGGGGAAGCCGGGGGCTGAGGTCGCGCCGGGGCGCAGGGGGGGCGGCCGCCGCGGCTCGAAGGCCGTGGGGGCCCCGGGCGCCGCGGGCGGGTTCTCCAGCAGGGGCTGCAGCGGGTCTCGGTGGTTCATCTTCCCCGCCGGCAGGTGGGGGGCGGGCGCGGAGGGCGCCAGCAGCACCCCGGGGGCGCCCGTGGCCCCGTCTGTCCTGAGGTGGGGCCGGGGGGCGGGCTTGCGGGGCGCCAGGAGGGTGGTGCGGTCCGTGACCAGGGGGAAGGTGGTGTAAAAGTCCTCGTCGTCCGTGGGGGGGAGGCTGGAGTCAAAGACCTCCCCGGAGGCGAAGCCCGAGGCCTCGATGGGCTCCTCGCAGTCGCTGTCGTCGCGCTCGGCCTGGCACGGGCCCCCGGGGGGCGCGCGGCGCGCGGGGGGCGGGGTGTCCGGGGTGGCGCCCACGCCCGTGAGGAAGGGGTAGAAGGTGGGGGGCGGGGGCACGAAGGGGGACCGGGTGGCCACGGGAGGGGGGTCTAGGGAGTCCTCCGTGATAATGGGCAAGATTAACTCTCCTCCTAGAAGAAGAAAGAGAAGAGAGAAGAGGGGGCGTCAGCGGGGGCCGGGGCGCGGGCGGCGGGCACAGAGCGAGCACAACAGCCTCACCCCCCAATCGTTCCCTTCGGCTTTGGCGGGGACTAGACGGGCCGGGCCCGCCCGCCAGCCTGCGCCGCGCTTGAAGCGGGCAGCGGCTGGGATGCCCTGGGCACCCCACGCTCGGGCTCTGCCACTCTCTGGATTGTTTTTTTTTTTTTTTTTTTTTTTTTTTTTTTGGTCTTTTGTTTGTCTTAAGAAACCAAACGGAACAGAAAAGGAAAGGAAAATGGAAAAGAAAACGGAAAAAAGAAAAAGAAAAGAAACTCTACTGGTTTAAGGCTTTAAAAACAGATACAACAGCAGCATTTAAACAAACCTAACAACAGTATCTTTTAGGGTTTTTTTTTTTCTAGATTTTTCTCTTTTTTTGCTTTTTTTTTTTTTTTTTTTGCTTTTGTTTTTAAAAAAGAAGATAGCATACCACGGAATTCAGGCAACTTACATCAACAAATAGGCCGTGTGATTTTAGCATGAAGAAAAAAATTACAAACAGAGCTGTGTAAGCGGGTTCTCCCGAAAAAAATAAGAAAAAACAACTTTTCCGTACAACGTTTTCTGTCTATCTGTTTGGTATCTCCCTCCCTCGCTCTGCTCTCCCTGGACATCTTGCTGCCTCCTGGATACTCTCCCTCCTCGCTGTGACCTCTCCCCTCCCTGAACTAGGAGCTGAAATCTGCCGGGCGTGGAGCCGCGTGGTGTCAGCGTGTGGGAAGGAGGGGTCGGTGGGAAGAAGGGCTGGAGAGAAGGGACAGGCCAGGCCACCGTGTGGGGACTGCTGCATTGGGTGGGAGGCCCTGAGGGGCTCTGAGGGCTCACTGCAGGTTGGTCTCGGGAAAGGAGGAACGGAAGAGGGAGGCAGGCCAGGGAGGAAGAGTGGACAAGGAGTCACACACGCTGGAGCGGGGTCCTGTCTGGGAAGGCTAGTGAGAAGCCAGTATGTGGAGGCAGGGAGGCGGGGACTGAGTGAAGGCTGTGGCCACAAGGTCTCTTAGCTAAGCCTAACTCCCCAACTTTCTTCACCCTCCACCTCTGACCCCCACTGGCTCCCCCCTCCCCCTCCCCAAAACCCCCATGGGCCGCCAGGACCTGGCCAGGGCTTGACCGCCTCTGGCCTTCTTATTATTGTTAAAACAATAATAAAACAACGGAAAGAAGAAGAAAGCAAAAAAAGAAAAGAAAATACATACACAGCCATCTGGGAGGGATACCCTTGCTGAAATAGGGCCCAGGGGAACTCGTGGGAAGGGCTCTATGGTGGGGTTGGTAAGTCTCTTCTCTAGGTCTGATAACTGGAGTCCCCTGGGCAGAAACTACAATTCCCATCAGCCCCAAGGGTGAGAACTACAACTCCGAGAGCCCCGGATGGGAGCCGACCACAATTCCCATCAGCCCCTGAGTCAACAACTACAACTCCCATCAGCCTCCTGAGTCTATACTCTAACCACAGTGCTGCAAACCACTGGCCTCAGGTAGAGGGGACCTGGAACCTGAAGCCGGGCGCTAGGTGTCTGGAGAGAGGGCTCCTCCTCTTGGAGGGAGCACCTCTGGGCCCGGTGGGGCTGGAGGTTTCATCTCTGGCCCCGCCCACACCTGAGCACAGTCTCCCTGGTCTCTGCAAGGTGTGGTCTTCAGAAAGCCCCCACTCCCTACCTGGTGAGCATCCCAAGGTCTCCACTGCCAAGTTCTGCCCCACCGCGGCCCCCTGCAGGCAAGCCAGATCTGTTTAAACACATTCTGGTGCCTCTCTCATTGGGGGGTCTCTTCCCCGACTCCGCCCACTCCAGCACTCTGGCTCCGCCCACCCGACCCCCTGACCCTGCCCATCACAGCTCCAGCAATCCCACAGAGGAATCCGTAGCCATGCCAGCCGGAAGCCTTGCCGAGCCCCCCTGGGCTGCTCTTCCCACCAGCCTCCAATCTTCCCCTGGGCAAGGCTTTCCTATACCCCAAATTTTGAAGCCTCAAAGCTGGCCCTCCATGGACTTGGCTGCAACAAAGAGCTGAGCCAAGAGCGGAGACACAGATTGGGACCATCCAACTCCAGGTTCTGAGGTGCTGAGGCCCGGCGTGGAGGCGGAGTCCCAAGGTCACCAGGTGTCAGAGTCAGGCAAGGCCAATGGACTGTCTGATCACAACTGTAGCTCTTGGAGGCCAGGGAGGAGCAGGGGAAGCCTGAATCGACATCCCCATGCCTCCAGGAGGCCACCAGCACTGCTCAGCTCCTGGCTTAGACACTCACCTGGGAGGCTGTTCTGTCACTCAATCCCTCTCTGACTGTGGGCAAGTTTCTTCCACCCACTGGGCCACAGTTTCTTATGAAACTAGGGAATTGGGCTCCAGGCCCAGAGGGAAGCCAAGGCCTGGATCTGTGGACCCCTCGTCTCTGGATAAACCTGAGTCCTCCTATCCCCACCTGAGCCTCAGACCCACCACAGGACGGCCCCGCCTCCTGGTCCCTGGCGCCCGTTTACAGGAAGAGAGCTGGCAGCCTCTCAAGTGGTGGCACGCTGAGCCCAACCACGTCAGACCCCCTCCTTGCCTGGAGCCTGAGCATTTCTGGGGTCCTCCCTGCAGGCCCACATCACCTTCCCCTGCCGATATGTCACTCATCCTCAGGGTCCAGTCAGACACCTCCCCGTCCAGGTACACTCCAAGGGTGCCTCTGACATCACCTCCCTATTCCGTCCTGGAGACCCGGGTTTGGACTCTGACAGGGAAGGCCCAAAGGCCCAAGTCCCACCTGTGGACCTCCCTAGCACCCAGAGCGGGGCTCGCTGTGCTTTCCCAGGGGAAGGGAAAGAATACTCTTCAGGCATTTCCCCTGGGCAGAGCCGGGCTGTCTGGGAGGCAGGTGAGCAGCCGGGTTGTATGCAACCTCCCCCTCTGCCGTCTTGGGCAGCGAGCACTGCTGGGAGGCCAGCCCAGCAGGGCCTCACTCTGCCAGCCCCACCTTAGACAGAGCCACCCGCCACTCCCAGGAGCCCCAGGGCCCAGGCTTGCCGTAGGCTGGCTTATGACCCTCAGCGCGCTGGCCTTAGCTGGGGCTGCAGTGAGCGCCAGGCCCAGGGTACAGGATGAGACCCCGAGGCCCTTGCTAGGGACACACCCCACCCTGGAGTGCTGACCAGGGCCGACTTTGGCTCCCTACCAGCCTGCTCCCGTGGACCACAGGTAAGTCCTGCTCAGCCTGAGCCCCCCACAACCATTCACCCCAACTCTCTGGTCCTTGAAACACCAAGCCTCCCCAGGTCCCCCTCTCCTGAGCCCCAGAGCCCTCCCGGGCTCCAAGCCTGGGTCTCCCCTGGCCCTGGGATGCCCAAGGCTTTGATGGAATATCTCCCAAGTGTCCTGCCAGCCCTGTCTCCCCCACACTGCCATAACTGCCCTTCAGTGGCCTTTGCCCCCCCACCTCCTCCTTGGGCTCCCTCTCTGAGATATTAAGCTATGGAGAACCCACGGAAACCCAAGTGGCTTTCCCTCTCCACCCCCCGCTCAAACCAGCCTGGGCTCAGGGCCACGCAGTCATGGAGCACGTAGTGTGCTGAGCCCTCCAGGGTCTTCCTGGGGCCAGGCACTGACCATCCCCACCATCGGGAAGGATGAGGAGAGTTCACCCTGGCGCCGAACAGCAGGGCCTGGAAGGACCCCAGATCCTCCCAGGGCCAAATCCAACTGTTGCCCTCCCGCTGGGCTTTGGGAGGAGGGACATGGCCTCCTGATGACTCGTGGCTCAAGATCTCCACCAAGGGTGCATCCCGGGAGCCCTGCCCGGAGAGCCCTCCGTCCAGTAAGAACCCCAGGCAGCCTCCCGCCCTCCCTCACCCGAGGCACAGGTGCATGCTCCTGACACTTCCTTCCACCCACCCTCTGCATCCTCGGGAAACCGCTGCAGTGCACATGAGGCCGGCTTGCTAGAACACTCCATTCTGACCAAGCACACCACCAGCCATTCCTGAGCACCCTTCTAGAAACCCCAAGTCTTCTGTCTCTGGAGGACGAAGGCCCAGCGTCCTGAGTCCTTTCTACCTTTAGGACACAGAAGGCCCCTAACAGAAATCTACCCACAAACCCCACTCTCCACCAAGCAAGATGCGCCCTCCCCTACCAGGGGGTCTAGAACTGCGATTAAGAGTGTCCGAGCCCGGCCATCAGAGGGGCAAGGCCAGCGCTGGGGGCAAGGTCACGCACCTACAGTGTCTCATGTGCAGTACGAAGAAGGCGGCCCCTCTACTCGGATCAGCCCTGCAGGCACACAACCTAGCATGTGACACAGGCCAACGCTGCCCCATTCTGTGTAGATGCAGCCCTGCTCTAGGCCCAGGAGGCGCAGCTGGAGAGCAGACACGGGCTCCGTTCAGCCCCCACTCACCTGTTTGGGCAGACTGCCAACAGTGGTTTGGATGAGGTAGGTTAGAAAGCGAAAGTTAGGTAGGGAGGATGGTATTGGGAGGATCCAGGAAAACATAGTTTTAAAATCTGGAGAGTTTTAAGCCAACTCCACCCCTTGGAAGTTTTTTCTTTGTTTCCTGCCCCCACCTGAGATTCACCGCCAAAGATAATCTCTGGAAAAGCTCTACCCCCACCTGAAGCTCGCATCCATCCTAGAACCTGAGAAGAGGAGGATCCAGCTTTTCTGTGATCTGCCCCCACCTGAGGAGCCCACCTATCGCCCACCTGAAACCTGAGAAAGAGGGGCTGGGGAGAGGAGGACCCCGCCCTCTCTTTATTTTTCTGCACCTTCCTTTGTTCACTCTCTGGTGACCTGCCCTTCGACCTGTCCGGGTGACCTAGGATTCCCCTTTTCCGTTCCCCTTCCCGCTTCCTTTTCCCAAGTTCCTGAAATAAACCCTGCCTGATGTTTCTGACTGGTACGTGTTAAAATTCTTTTTACCACGAATACCAAGGACCTACGGAGTTGGGGACCACGCGTACCCCATAACAGTTTGACTGATGGTGGCCCTCCCCCCCCCCCAAAAACCAAGGCGCAGGCCAGGTGCTCTGTCCCAGGGCTCTGTCCGAGGGCTGCACGCACGCACGTGCACACTCTGAGGGCCTGTCTCTGTGTCCTGGTCACATGTTCCTAAGCATATGTGTGTGTGCATGCGTGTATGTGAACATCGATGGATCTGAGGTGTAAGTGTGTGTGAGAGTCTGATTGGAGGAGTGTGTGAGGGTGTCTCTCTGGTGCTGGCAGGTGTCTGCTGGCCTCTGAGCCTGGGTCTGGGCTCCGTGTGCATGCATGAATGTGCCTCTCAGAACATGTGCACACACCATGGTGGCTCTGAGAACACGCAGTGTATGTCCCCCATAAAACTCTTTTCCTCCTTCTCCTGGGCAGCTAGACTACATTTCCCAGTATCCCTTGCAACTGGGCGTGGCCACGGAACTGAGTAGTAGGCTCTGACAGTACCACCCCAGCAGCCTCCTGTGAGTCTTCCTCCAGGCTCTCTCTCCTGCAGAGACCTTGGAAACCACCGGTTGAAAATGGAGCCACAGGTGGAAGGAGTGTGGATTCCGAAAGTGCCCTTGGGGCAGAGCCAAGTGTTGATGGGAACACCTCAGTAGGGTGCAGGCTGCTCTTGAGTTAACCACCGAGATTTGAGGCTCATCTGCTACAGAAACAAATGCTGCCTTAACTAATACAGATAGCGAAGCCCTGTGGCCCTCGGGTCACGGTCCATCGAAAGAGACATGCAGACTGTAAAGATGACAGTGAACCAACTGGTGCAAGCCATTGCTTGCGGTGCTGGGGGGGGGGGGCTGGGAAAGGGACGATGCCAGCCTTATGTGTTACAAGAAAGAGACAAACTTGGGCAAGAATTGGTTGGGTTCACCGGGCATGGTGGCGCACACCTGTAATCCCAGTGCTTGAGAGGCTCAGACAGGAGGATCGCAGGTTCGAGGCCAGCCTCAGCAACACAGAGAGACTCTCAGCAACCATGCAAGACTCTGTTTCAAAACAAAAAAATAAAAAGGGCTGGGGGTGTAGCTCAGAGGTAGAACGCCCCTGGTTTCAATCCTCAGTACCCGAAAAAAGTAACTGGCTGGTTTGTGAGCAGGAATGAAGGGATAGAGACAGCTCAGAAACATCAGAAAAGCCACTGCTTCCAAATCCCAAACATGAAGAGAAGACTGAAGAGGGCTTGAGGGACAATGGCCCAGGAAGCCATGTCCTCTGAACAGGGGACTCAGCCATGCTCAATGGTCACCTGTGGTGTGCGGCCTCCACACCTGCTATTTCAGGTGCCTTTAAGACAGTTGGGAGAGCCGGGCGTGGTGGCGCACGCTTGTAATCCCAGCATTCGGGAGGCTGAGACCGGAGGATCTGGGTTCGCGGCCAGCCTCAGCTACCTAGTGAGGCACTCCGCAACTTAGTGAGACTCGGTTTCAAAATAAAGAATAAAAAATAGGCCTAGGGGTGTAGCTCAGAGGTAGAATGCCCCTGAGTTCAATCCCCAGTACCACAAAAAAAAAAAAAAAAAAGACAGCTGGGCCTATAGGAAGAGAAAGAGAACAGGGGAAGCCATGGGGCTGCAGGACCGAGCTTGGGAAAGAACTCTGGTGTGGTGGTTCCGACTGAGCCTTAAAACCACCCTGGTGCTCCCAAAGGTGCCCAAAGAGGCCATTCCTCCCAACAGCCTATTCATGGAGGATAAGAATGAGAAGCACCTCCTGGCAAGCAAAGCAGGGGCCTAGACAAGGAAAGGGGACCCCACCCCAACCCTAGAGCAGAGACAGGGCTTGCAGAAGAGGCTCCCCTCCGCAGGCCGGAGCCAGCCCGCCCCAGTGTGAGCCTGCGGCGTGTCCCAGTGCTGCCCCGCCCCCACCTCCCGCCCCCCAGCTGCTGTGTGCCATCTTCCTTCCTTTTGGGGAACGGGGGGTTTTGTGGCCGTGGCTGTATTCTTAGGTGTATGTGGGGCGGACATAAATTATCCTTGCAGTTCATGGGTCTCCGGACCACACGCAGGTACCCCCACCAGGGGAGGTGGGCCTGGGCCTGACGGAGCGGGCCTTCTCCTGGGCACCCTGCTCTGTGATGAGTGCCCTCACCGGGCACTGGGTGTTCGATGCCTCCCCTGGGGAGGGGGGGTGTTCTGAGATAGAAGGATGAGTGAAATAGACCCTTGGTGACCGTGAAGGTCAGCTGGTGGCAAAGAATTCACTAGCTGGGTCCCACGTCTGCTTGTGCCTCCTCCTGGGGGCAAGCAACGCGGCACCTTCCTGGAAGCTGGGCCGTGGCCCCACGATGGAGCGCTGGGCTGTGAGAGGAGGGCAGAACAGCCATGCCTCCCCCTCCTGGCTCCACACTCGCTCCCCTTCCCTGGCCCTGAATGGTCACGTGAAGAGCTGCCCACCAGCCGGGGCGCTTGTTTATAACGTACATGAAGGACACACCGCTTTCTATGTGCTGAGCCGCAGAGGTTGTGGGGTTTGTCTGTGTCGGTGACTCGTGTTACCCTTAGAGCCTCTGGGAATGGGATCACTCTCGTGCTGCTGTGCAAATGTGTGTGGCCCTGTGTAACGGGCCGGCGCCTCAGGATAGGCGCACGGGGCGTGAGCACGCCAGGCTGCTTCTGTGCACCTGGGTGTATGTCCCTGAGCACATGCATGCATAGATGTAGATGGGCCTCTTTGGGTGTGAGCGTGTGGGTGTGTGTCCTGTGGATGGGAACGGGTGTGTACTCACCACTATAATGAAGTCTGAACATGCATCAGGCTCTACAGATCTGAAGATATGTGTGTACCTGTGTGTCTGTGTGCGTGTCCATGTGCGTGTGTGTGGTACTGGGACTGGAACCCAAGGGCGTTCTACCTCTGAGCTACACCCCAACCCCTAGTCCTATTTTAATCTTTTTTTTTTTTTTTTTTTTTTTGCGGTACTGGGGATTGAACTCAGGGGCATTCTACCTCCGAGCTATACTCCCAGCCCTATTTTTTTATTCTTTATTTTGAAACAGGGTCTCACTAAGTTGCGGAGTGCCTCACTAGGTAGCTGAGGCTAGCCTTGAACCCGGATCCTCCGGTCTCAGCCTCCCGAATGCTGGGATTACAAGCGTGCACCACCATGCCCAGCTTTATTCTTTATTTTGAAACAGAGTCTCATTAAGTTGCAGAGGGCCTCACTAAGTAGCTGAGGCTGGCTGGGAACCTGTGATCCTCCTGTTTCATCCTCCCAAGTACTGGGATTACAGGTGTGTGCCACCACGCCCGGCTACATATGTGTCCTTCTGTGTGCCACTGCATGGATACTACTGAGCAAATAAGTGTGCACGTAGCTGGGAACACCTGTGTGGGCCAATGCAGGCTGTGTGTGTGTGTGTGTACCTGTCAGAGGATTGAACATGTGAGCAGGGTTCTGTGAGTACAAACCAGCCAACACATATGTTTCCATGGGTGATTGCATGTGTGTGTGTGCAATGACATGGGACTGTGGACAGGTGTGTGTGCATCTGAGCGAATTTGTGTGCATGTAAGGATGAGCCTCCGCAGGTGTGAGCTCGGGGGGGCACTGAGGGTCTCCTCGTATGGGTGCACTGTGGGTGGGACGCAGGTTTATGCAACTGAACAAATGCATGTATGTGTGTGGACCCCTGAACACACACAGCCTGCCTCTGAAAATGTGCACACATGCACCATGGGTCTTAGCATACACACATATCTTTGTGTGCATGTAGGCACACTTCTGCAGGAATGAACACATGTTGGTGCATGAGTACACCTCCCTGCAGGTGTATGTGTGCCTCATGGTGAGTATACTTGGTTAGAGATGTAAACACAGGCAGCTCTGTATGCCTGGCACAGATGTACACATGTGTGAGTGTGTGTGTGTGTGTGTGTGTGTGTGTGTGTACACAAGTACTTCAGGGAGTCTGAACACACTGCGTACAGGCCTGATCTGAACATGCACGCAGACCTGAAGTTCTGAAATGTGAGCATCTGTAAGTTGGAAAATGTATGTGGGATTCTGTTGTCCCCACACGTGTGAAGTTACACGGGTGGATCTGTCTGCACATGTGTGTGCCTCTGGGAGCTGAGCACAAATGTGTAATGCTGTGAGTCCAAGACAGGGTGCGAGGTGTGCGCCTCAATGAGTCTGAGCACATGTGAGCACATGCTAAGATCAGAACATACACACATTTCCCAAGTATCTGAAATACACGAGTGCTTCTACAGCTCTGAGCATGTGTGTGTGATTCTCAACGTTGGGCATGTACCTGTGAGCATGTGTGAACTGCCTTATGGGTTTTAGCAAGCACATACGCATACTCTGAGCACACACAAGGCCCTGGGTGGGTTTCAGGTGTGTGCGCCTTTGGGCTGCTGAGCACCTGAGGAAGAGTGAGCCTCTGGGGCGGAGCAGGTGGGCGCCTGTGAGTCTGGGCACCTCTGGGTGTCTGGGGGGCTCTTGGCACACACATGCAACATTCGCTGGCTCCGAAAACATATGTGTGCGTGGGTTTGCATCTGCGGGTCTCAGCAGGTGCGGCTCTGTGTATGGGCTCCAGGGGGTCTGGGCACGCGTGTGCACAGGCATCTTTGGGTTTAAGCATGTGCGTGCCTGTTGGTCTGGGCAAGAACCGCATGTGCTCTCCAACATTTGAACATATGTATGCACGTGGAAGTGGGAACATGTGAGCCTGCTGGTGGGCCTGTAAACATGTGTGTGGGTACGTGTGCATGCCTCTGCTCATAGCACACGTGTGGGCCAGAGCCCGTGCGTGTTTCCTATGTGTATCAGGGGGCATAAAGTCATCTCCTAGAGGGGTCAGATCCAGAACATAATGTGGGGGTCACACCAGCTGAGACAACAGGGGTGGGGGGTCACATTACCAAGAGTAGGTACATGCCCCCCTAAAGGTACTCGCATTCAAAAGAATTTCAGCAATATCCCTTGCCTGGCCCGCCAACCTCGGGTAGAATAAGACGTTAGATGGTTTCGCTAAGCAGGGGAGGAGGCACGGGCCTGTGGAGGGTCCAAGTTAGCAGGAGGGGTGGAAGGGTGAGTGGGGATGACCCCAGGGCCCGCACCTGTACCGGGGCTGAGGATCAGGAAGGTGGGGGGATACGAGCACCTCGGGGCCAGGCCCCGGCTAGCCTCCATCTCCAGCCAGGCCGCCTTCACCTCCAACCCCGACCTTGGAGCCAAGGGCCTGGCCTTGCTGAGAACAGCCTCCTTGTCCTGGGGCCCCAGAGGCCAGCCTGGGGGGCCCTGGAGTCATCTTGGTCCTTGCCTGGCCTCCCACTGGGATGATGAGAACCAACCTTAAGCCTTTCAGAGTGGCGTGTGAACCTGTAAACACATGAGACCCGGGTCTCTGGGAGCCCGTGGATCCTGGGGTTTCCTCTGGGGCTCCAGGGTGCACTCTACCCGCTCTCAGCCTTGTTTTTAAAGCTGGGTGTTGGGCCGGCCAACAGCCCCTCCCCAGCCCCAGATTCCAGTCCTCCCCACCCTCCGCCCTCCCCTCGCCTCTGCAGCCCTTTTCCCAGGAAGATGGCCTGGTGATCAGTGACCTCCCAGAGCCCTGACCGGGGACAGCTGGCCTGTCCACTATTCCTCCTCACCTCCTGACCCTAAGGAAGCCTGAAAGATCCCAGGCCACCAGCATGCACACCATGGGCCACATCCGGGCCCCTGGCCAGGCTCTGGGCAGAGGTGGCACCCCGCCCGGCACAGCGGGGCCCCAGTGGGCCCCATGTATGCTACACTGTCCCTGTGTGGTGACCATCTGGCCCCAGGTGGCCTCTGCGGGGTCCAAGAGTACACAGACTCCTCCTGTCACAGGGCGTGCCCATCCCCCTCCTCGTGACCCCACACGGTCCCTTATCCCAGAGCCCCATCCCGGCTCTCGGGCCACTCCTCAGTCCCCTATGGCCTGGGCCGGAGGCCTCTGTCGCCTATAGGAGCCCCAGAACGTTCCTGGAGCCGAGAGGGGCAACGCAGGCCTGAAGGGGAGCACTGTGTGTCGACACACACGCCCAGAACCTCTCAAAGCAATGGGGGTTGGAGCATTGCACCCCCCGAGCTGAGACTGCCGGGGAGATGGAGAGGCCACCCCAGCAGAGGGCCGCCCGCAGAGGAGGGCGTCACAAGGCCTGGGCTGTGGACAGGCGGCCTTTCCAGCCTGGCAGCAAGCACCTCCTGCAAGAGCCCTGGGGACCCCTCTCAGCCCCGGCTTACTAGGGGTTCAGAAGGCAGGATGGCTCCAGCCTCTGGGTCCAGATCCTCTGCCTCAGGTCCCTGGCCCACGCGTCGGTCCCGTTCCCTTTTTCTCTCCCCAACTCTATAGGATCCCGGCTCCCACCCAGACCCAAGCACCTGCCCCGACTTCCAGCCTTTGGGAACCCACAGCCCAGGTGCCACCATTACAAGGTAACCGAGGAGTCTCTTGAGGGGGGGGCAAGCAAGAGATGTGGGCACTCCTCCACTCCCACAGACTCATCTGTGCTGCCACTGAGGCCCGCACTCCCCTGCGGGGAATCTGGCCACATCCAGCCCTTTGTCCATCCCGGGAGCCCGCCTTAAGTGCCCACCCCCCAGCCCCTCTCAGCCTCTGGCAACCTGCTCAGATGGGCAGCCCGGCCCCCGATGTGCCACCCCACTCCCAACCTTCAGGCTGCTCGCTGAGCTTGCACCCTTGGCTCCAGCCGGCAGCGTCAAGCAGAGGTCTGGAGGGCCCCCGCGTCCCCACCCCCCAAGCCCTGCTCTCCTGCAGCAGCTTCCCCACGGGAACTCCCCAGGGGACCCCAAGTCAGGCCAAGGAAGGACACCTGCCACCCAGCATGTCGCCGGGCACAAAGCTGGTGCACACCAACCGCCCACCTCCGTCTGCCCCCCAGCAGTCTCCTCCCCGGGACCCTTTGGACAGAGCACCAGACACAGCCCTGAGAATGGGCAGGAGGAGGGTTCAGGATCCAGCAGAGGTCTCCTCTAACAGTGGCCAGGAGAGCACCAGGCCTCCGGGCTGATGGGAGTTGCAGTTCTGGACTGAGAGCTGATGGGAGTTGTAGTTCCCCGCCCCTCACTCAGGACTCCTGGAGCTGCAGTTCCCCATCTTTCTGAGGTCTCTCTCCTTCCCTCCCAGCTCTCCCTAGCTTTAGCTTTCAACCCCAGGAGCCCACACTAAGCACCTCACTACCTCACGGGATGGGGCACCAGAAAGCACCTTGTCAGAGGGCACTGGAGGGGTCTAGGGGCTGTCAGGAGGGGGGGCCTATCAGAGAGAGCTAAGGCCTGCAGAAGGTGGGCTGGGGCCAGGTGGCAGGGACTGTCGCCCCCCTCCCAGCAGCGTCGTCGTGGGGGCCCGGGGCGGGGGAGGGGGGAAAGGCACTCACCAGTACTGGGCTCACACTCCTCCAGGTCCTCGTCGTCACTGGGACACTCGGCCGAGGCCACCAGGAGGTCATCTGTGTTCTGGAGGGCGAGAGGAGGGGTGGGGAAAGAGAGGGTCCAGGAGGGTGAGCGGACCCCACAGTCGCCTCTTGAGGCGTGTGACAGCACAGGGATGGGTCCTGGGCCACGGCCAGCCTCGTCACCACCCTCGACGGCCCACCTTGGGCTCCATCTCCTCCTGTGCCCCAAGGACCAGACAGCACACGTCTCGCTTTGTATTTCTAGGCAGTGAGGCGATGGGACACCAGACCTGGGGCTGCGGGGAGGGGGGACAGGTGTGTGGGGAGCAGTGTGGCGGGGACCGCTGGAGGCCTGCATGAGCGGAGGGGGACAGGACCTGGAGGGGTTTCCTGGCTCCAGTTTCACCACCCCATCACCCCTCGTCTTCCTCCCAACCCCCTTTCCGGAGAGAACCAGGCTGCACACAATAATTAGGGCTGCGGTTGCCATGGCAATGGGAGTCGACTTTGTCAGCATTTTCTCTCCTCCTGATTGCAAAGAAAGGATCCCTGAGATGAGTGAGAGCGGTGGGGGGGGGGGGGAGCACTCAGGAGGTGTTAGGGAGGAGACCCAAGGAGGGAAACCCAAAGTCCAGGCAGGACTGGAGCCCAAGAGACTGCGGAGGAGGAGGAGGAGGAGGACGAGGAGGAGGAGGCAGGAGGGGTAAGAGGGGAGCACCTGTCCCCTCTGCATCCTTGCCCTGCGTCATGTCTGACCTGGGGGCTTCTGCACCACAGCGTCACCCCGGGGCCCCACCCCTCTTCCACCTGGATGTCTGCCCCCCTCTTCCTCTTCTCCTCCTGTGACTGGGAGAGCGCTGGGGGTGGCAGGTGCCCAGCCCTGGGTAGAGCCCAGGTCTTTCCCCAGTCTCCCTGCTCTAGAAGCGAGGCCCAGGGAATGTGCTCCCCCCAGATTTCTGGGCAGTGAAGGCAGAGAAGGAGGGGTGCAGACTTTCCTCACCCAGCCCAGCTCCCTGCAGCAGAAGGGCCAGGGGGAGGGCCCCTGGGGCACACAGAGCTCACACTCAGGAGAGGAAGAGGCTGAAGAGAAACTGGCATGGAGGTAGGGGTGTGTCCCCCGGTCCCTCCCTTACCCCGGAGGCCAGAGGAGCCTCCAGGCCCGGAAGCCGGACAGCAAGGCAGTGAGACAGGGTGAGGGGGGGGAGCAAGGCCAGCGTGCCGGGTCAAGCCCTCACCAATGCGGCCGACAATCTGTGGCAGGAATTGGTGACAACCGTTAGGAAACTCGGCAGGGCCCGGGGCTGCCTCAGTAGTCCCACCTGCTTCACAGTCTCTGGCCACCAGGAAAGCCAGGCCCGGCTGCTCCTTGGAGCCTCCTGGCCCAGGTGCAAGCCCTGCTGGTCCTCCCCCGTCACTCGGGCCTGACCCGAAGGCGGAGCACCTGAGCAGGCAGGGGGAGCACCTGAGCAGGCAGGGGGAGCACCGAGGGAGTGTGATCACACTCAGGCCACAGACACAGAGGACACTGAGGCCTGCCGTGGGGTGGAGCTGGCTCAAGGTCACACACAGAGGACGTGTGAAGTTGCAGGACCAGCAGCCAGGGCCTTTCCCCTGCAGGGACTCCAGCAAACACAGAGAGGCTGCTCCTGTCCTTCACCAGCCACCAGGTGACCAGAGCTAGACCTTCCTCGTGTCACCTCTGCATGAGACTGCTATCAGGGTACCCCCGCACCCCCCCACACACACACCCTGCCCTGGCCAGGCCCTCATGGGGAGCAGAAACGTCACTCCAGCCTTGGCCCTGGTCGAGCTTCCTCTCATAGGTGGGGTAGGTGGGTGGTCTTCCCTAGTTCAACTCCTCCCACCTCTGGGAATGGAAATAGGACTGGGGGCGTCCCCCACATCTACGATATCCCCGGTCACCAAGGTGAAGGCCACTTCCTTCCCATCACCGTGACAACCAGGTCAAGGTCTCCTGAGACCCCCTGGCCTCCACCCACAGTGGGCGGCTCACCTGGGTGGTACTGTCCCTCAGCGTGGGGGAGCGGCCCCGGCGCGTGGTGGTGGTGGCCATGGTGGTGGTGGTCTCCATGATGGTGGTGGCCATGTCGGCCAGCAGGGTGGTGGCCGTGGTCTCCGCGCTGAGCAGCACGGACGGCCCCTCCCCCACCAGGCGCAGGTGGCCCTCAGTCCGCACATTGGGGTCGCTCTCGGCGGCCAGCGCCAGCACCTTGAGCCCATTGTAGTAGAGGCCGGACACCTGGCCCTGGAAGGGGCGGCCCTGATCCCGGCCCCCGATCTTGATGGCAGCCTGGCTGTTGAAGATGGTCAACTGGCGTCCTGGGGGGAGGGGAGGGGAGGGGAGCGGGGCAGGGGGACAGAGGGAGGAGGGGGGACCGGGGAGAAACCAGCAAGTGGGGGTGGGGGAGAAATGAGGGAGGGGCAGACAACCAAAGGGAAAGTCCTCGTCAGCCGGGCAGGGTCCGGGGCACGCGTGGGCCGGGAAAGGGAGCCCGGTCACCCCCTCTCCCGCCATGCGCATGCCTCCTCCACCTCCACCTGCCCCCCTCTCGGCTCCCTCCTCTTCCTCTCCCCTCAATTCCATGCCCATCTTCTCCCGCTGCTGCTTCCCGGAACGTTCTAACCCCACGCCCAGCCCCAAGCCACGGAGCCCTCGCAAGCGGCAGACAACGCAACAGCGGGCAGAGACAGAGGGCGCGCTGCCAGGCCAGGCGAGGGGCGGACGGAGGGTGGCCCCTGCCTGGCGACCCAGGAGCAGCCCCCTGACCACTGGCCGGCTCCCGGGCCGCTGCAGGGACAGCACTTCCTCCCCGCCTGCATGTGCAAGCACAGAAATGGAAAATGTTAAAGGGACCTTGCTTCGCTCACTGACAGCCAAAAAAAAAAACCGCTCCAGCTCCACTCTCGCTCCGCACTCGGCAGCATGACACCTCGGAATTCCCACCTGCGTGGGGTCTGGCTGTTCACTTTGGTTTTAGTGGATCTGGGGGTCGGTTTAACCCTCTGAGTTTGTTGTTTTGGTTTGGTTTTTAGAAAAGATGTTTATTATGTTTAAGTTTAGATTTAACTTTGATTTTGGTGTTGCTTTTTTTTTTTTTTTAGGGGGAAGGGGTTGGGCAGACGGACTACTCCGTGGCCCCCTTCTCCCCCGGACCTTCAGCTGCTGGTGCTGGGGGGTTTAAGACCTGGCTTAGCCCTTGTTAGCCTCTGGTTAGTGCCTCGTTAAAGATCTGGTTAAGAGTTAGGTGCCTGTAAGCCCTGCCCCCAAAACCTGGGCTGAGGACAGCGCAACTTGTGAAGCCCATTTCCCCTTTGGAAATACCCTTTCTGGAACCCCCCACTCCACCCAACAAGGGGCCACTGCGGTGCTTCCTCAGCCTCCCTGCTCAGCCTCTCCTCCTCCTGCAGTCTCCCCTGCCCACCCACCCAGGCCAGGATGGCCCCTGGAAGGTCACTGCTTCCTCGCAAATGGAGGGGCTGGAGCCTGCAGGGGCAGAGGACCAGCGGCGGCAGCTCTGGGCTAGGCCTTGAGACACCAGACCCAGAATGGCTCCTGAGGAACATTCTGCCCAAGTTCACTCCTGGATCTGGACAAACAAAGTAGAGAAGGGGCCACAGTGGTCAAATAAGTTTGGGAAACAAACAGGTCACAATTAAACAGGTTTCTTTTCTTTTTTTTTTTTTTTTTTTTTTTTTTTTT
>PVLC010029067.1:0-14324 GCA_004027655.1 Graphiurus murinus
TTTTTTTTTTTTTAAGCACAGCAAACCACGACATCTATTAAGCAGAAAGCAGAGGTTGACAAACTGCAGACTGCGCAAAATGTACATGGCCTGATTTAAGATGAATTGATAGGTGTCACCGATCTCTATTATACATAGGACGCCTGAATTCCATATGATGTATTATTTATCCATAGTCGATGCCTTTTTGTTTCATTAATAAACCTGCATATCAGAGATATACAGTACTGATGATTTGTGCGAGGCCGTAGAAAACGACATGGTATTTGCCTGCCACTACTCAATTATTCTTCTCATTTTTCCCCCCTGCATCTTTGCATGAATTATTAAGACCTGGGCTATTTATTTAAGAATCTAATTTTAGTGCCTGTGTCCGGCTGAATTCTGTTTTCTCCTCTAATGAAAGGAAAATAGTGTTGAGAATTTCCAATCGCAGCCTCAAATTTTAGATTTGCAATGCACGACACAAGTTGTAAAGGTCATTCTGCTTTTGAACCACACAGCATAGACATTTGATGAGCCTAAAAATCCATTCTGGTTACGCATCACATCATGCCAACAAATTAAAGGAGAGCTGCTTGGTTAAGTCAAGCACAATTTGCATGCACTTTCAGAGAAATAGATTAAAGGCGGAGTAACCCAACAAGAAATATCTTATCTGAAATGAAGGGGGTTGATTGGAGATCACATCTGGGAGCAGCTGTTAGTGACCATCGTTAACCTCGTGATGCTTAACTCTGCTTATCCTAGCTCTCTGACTTGGACATCTCTCGTTTTCAAGTCCGGGGAGGCATATTCATTTATAATCAAATCATGCCACAACCACATGAAATTATTTGAAAAGGCTTACTGAGATAGTGGGCAGAAATGACCTTCTATATAAAATTTACTTTGCTTTTCTGAATATAGGCTGAAGGCTGACATCTTATTATGGATAAAAAGTGACTGATGACGATACAGAGGCATTGACTTTTGAGGACTTTCTCAGATTTGTTTTTTGGTTGTTTTGATTAAATGATAGCCTCAATGACAGGTCTCTCTTCTCCCTAATCCTGGGAGGGGGGAATTTATGCTGATTCTCTGCACTGTTGGAATCTCTAGGATGAGATTTTCCAAAGGTCTTATCAAAAAACATTAAAAGCTTTTCAAAATATAATATACCCACAAACCGGACATGGTGGCATATGCCTGTAATCCCAGTACTTGGGAGGCTGAGACAAAAGGATCACACGTCCAAGGCCAGCCTCAGCAACTTAGTGAGACCCTGTTTCAAAATAAAAAAGTGCTGCTGGGGGTGTAGCTCAGAGTCCAATGCCCTGTGTTCAATCCCCAGTATCAAAATAAATTTAAAAATCATTAATAATATTAATAGGTAATAATACAACAACTGCAAAATGGAAAGCCATGCTGTGGCTCCCACTGACAATTTTTTTTTTTTAATTATTGAGTCTGTCCCAAAGATCTCTCTACAGCCCCTACTATATTGCCCTATGTCTTCCTCCTAATCCCAGCACCTACCACACAGAGATACAGCAGGGACGTGACAGGTAACCAGGAACGAGGAGTCCTTCTGGACCGGTGTTATTGTGCCCTTGCGGGCTGACCTTGTGAAATCCTCAACAGGAAAAGACTTGAAGAAAGTCATCAAAGACAGCTCAAGCCAGGTGTCCTTCCAGGCTGCGGCAGTAGCGAAGGAAGAGGCGGGACGGAACTGCGAGTTGAAAATGAACCGGAAGTGTATCAAAGCACTTCCGGTGAAAATGGCGGCGTGAAGTCCCCGGTTCATCTTCTCTTTCTCGAAACTCCCACTGATCTGATAGTACAGGAATTAAAGATGTATAAACTCACAAGAATTAAGGATACATTAGAATAGTCAATGACAGGAGAGAAATATCAGTCAAATTTTGGAAGATGGGCCAAGCTTGGTGGTGCACACTTGAAATCCTAGTACTTGGGAGGCGAAGACAGGAGAATCACGGGTTCAAGGCTAGCCTGGACAACTTAGCAAGACCCTGTTTCAAAATAAAAATAAAGCCGGGCGTGGTGACGCACGCTTGTAATTCCAGCATTCGGGAGGCTGAGACCGGAGGATCCGGGCTCGCGGCCAGCCTCAGCTACCTAGTGAGGCCCTCCGCAACTTAGTGAGACTCGGTTTCAAAATAAAGAATAAAAAATAGGGCTGGGGATATAGCTCGTAGGTAGAACGCTCCTGAGTTCAATTCCCAGTACTGCAAAATAAATAAATAAATAAATAAATAAATAAATAAATAAATAAATAAATAAATAAATAAGTAAATAAAAAGAAGTCTGTGGGTATATCTCAGAGGTAGACTCCCCCCACCCCGCCTCCTTCCCCGGGGATCAAGCCCCAGTACTACAAAAAAAAAGAATATTTTTTTGAAAGATGAATCGTAGAGGAATATGCCATGACTGAGGTGTCACCATTTCCCTACCTGCTGAGGGCTGGGTAGTAGCAAGAGGTCAATGCAAAGCCAATTTAAGCTCCAAGACTTGGTAAGTTTCCAGCCAGGAGGCACCAGATACTTCCAAAGACAGGGATGCAGAAATGGTGTGAAGTCAAGATGATTCTAAGAATTTCCTCCCTCATCTATTCCTTTAAAAATGGAGTTCCCAAGCCGGGCGTGGTGGTGCACGCTTGTAATCCCAGCATTCGGGAGGCTGAGACCGGAGGATCCAGGTTCACGGCCAGCCTCAGCTACCTAGTGAGGTACTCTGCAACTTAGTGAGACTCGGTTTCAAAATAAAGAATAAAAAAAAAAAATAGGGCTGAGGGTATAGCTCGGAGGTAGAATGCCCCTGAGTTCAATCCCCAGTACTGCAAAAAAAAAAAAAAAAATGGAATTCCCGCCAACCTGAGTTGAAAGGCTAGAGGAGAAAGCCATGCGTTGCAGGCTTGGTCCCTAGCTGATGACACTACTAGAAGGAGGTGGCATCTTTAAGAGGAGGGGTTTAGCAAGAGTAAGTTAGGCCATTGGAGTCGTGCCCTCGAAGGGGATATTGGGACCCTGGCCCATTCTCTTGTCAATCTGGCTGTTTCCCAAACATCACATGAGCAGGGTTTCTCTACCACACATTTTCTGCCATAATATTCTGCTTCATCATGGACCAAAAGGCAACAAGGTCAAGCAACCGTAAACTGAAACATCTGAAACCATGAGTCAAAATGAATCTTCCCTCTATTTAAGTTGTTTATCTTGGGCATTTTGTCACAGTGATGGAAAGCAGACTAACACACCCTCTTTCCTATCTACCAACTGCCTTGGTTTAGGATATTAAACCAACAAGGTGCTGGGGTCCAGCCATAGCAGGAGTTGGGGGTCCCTCGACAGGTGGGGAATGAGACAAGGTCGTGAGAATACACACACCAAATGTAGAGATGAAGCGTATGTACTTTATTGTTTACAAGCAGCTGTTTTTATACTTTTCTTTCGGCAGTGAAGCACATAAAATGGGAAAGTTTATGGACAGGTCATCAGACAGTTTGACGATAGCAAACTTGTTTTTTTTTAAAGGTTATACATCAGTATATAATGATATTATTTTGACTCTGGTACTGTATCCATTGGTCTAAGCTAGGGAGTTTTTTTCTAAACCATCTGTTGTTTCTGTCAACTATAATCTGTCTATCTTTATTAATGTGTCCTGTGAAGCTCCAGGAAGACCCTATGGGAGTTGGTAAAGACTGCCTGTGCTTTGATCCTATAAAGGGGTACCAGATACCCATATTCTTATAGCCTTCTTTACCCACAGATATGATTGTAGACCTAAATCTCTTTGGCTTAACTATTTTGTTTTCTATATCTGTGTGCCAAGGGAGAACATAAGGTTGATTAGTAACTATATCCGAACTACCTTGCAGAGCCTGTTTTCTGACTAATGTTTGTAAGTGATCAGAGAATTCTTTTTTTTTTTTTTTTGCGGTATTGGGGATTGAACTCAGGGGCATTCTACCTCCGAGCTACACCCCCAGCCCTAGTTTTTATTCTTTATTTTGAAACCGAGTCTCACTAAGTTGCGGAGGGCCTCACTAGGTAGCTGAGGCTGGCCGGGAACCCAGATCCTCTGGTCTCAGCCTCCCGACAGAGAATTCTTATGTTGTTTGTCTGAAGGCACTATTTTTTTAGCCAACATCAAGAGGTTATTATCCGACTGGCCACCACCTGTTTTTAAGAAACTTTCTTTAATAATAAGTGTAAAAACAAGACCCGAAGTACCCAATGTTCCCATAATATAACATAATGTAAAGCAGGATATGCCACGTATCCTTTCTTGGAAGCATCTGCCTGCAGGATTCCACCGAACCGGACAGAGCCTTGCTCATGATCCAACTATTAAGGAGCTATGGCAACGAGGCATTTTTAACTCTAAGGTGGTCTTGCTTCTTTGCAATGTAGACTCTAGGTCTTTCTCGTGTGTACAAGTCTACGCTCCCCCAATGAGTTAAAGCCACTCTTGGCTCAGAACAGCCAGAGTTCACCCGGATGCACCTCTCACTCAGCATTGATTCTGCTCCACCTCAGGGGGGCCTCCCACCTGGATTCCTGCAACCTCCTTGCTTTTAGTTCCCCTCCTCTGCAATCGGTCCTCCACATGACTGCTCCAGAGATCATTCTAAGATGCCAATATGATAATGACCCTTTTTCTTGCTTGAAACACTGTAATTGCTCTCTGGATGCCAGCAGGGTAAAACCCAACTTCTGCGAGTTCCAGCCCCAGACGACCTCCCACCTACACCCATCTGAAACCACTTAAAGTTATTTCACGCCCCCACAACTCTGCAAATGATGTGCCCTCAGCTTGGCCTGCCGCCACCCCACCCCACCTGTTCCCATTAGTGGGACCAGTCCTGTACACCCTTCTAGATCCAACACAAATAAGTCCTGCTCTGAGCAACTTCCCCCAGACCCAATACACTCGACCTTCCCCTTCTCATCTACATGGTCTACCCCCTCCTTCATGCCTCTGTCCCCTCTGACGTCACTTATGTTCTGCCATCTCTCATTCCCAAATAAAGTTGAGTTCATTTTGGTATCCCCCAATTTTTTGTGTGTGGTACTGAGGATTGACCCCAGAGGCATTCTACCTCCGAGCTATATCCCCAGCCCTATTTTTTATTCTTTACTTTTAAAACAAGGTCTCCCTAAGTTGCGGAGTGCCTCACTAGGTAGCTGAGTCTGGCTGCAAACCCGGATCCTCTGGTCTCAGCCTCCCAAATGCTGGGATTACAAGCGTGCGCCACCACACCTGGCTGGTATCCCCAAATTGAGACAGGGTCTGTCCCATCTCTATTTTGATAATCATAATTATTATTTTGATAATAATATTTTGATAATGTTATTTTGATAACATTAATAATACTATTAAGGCGGATAATAAATATTTGGTGAAGGATGGGCTAGTTCTCTGCTAGGACCTAAGTGGAGACAGTCAAAAGGTGATGTGTCTTATTCCTCCTCGCCTCCTCTGCTGAAGGCCACTATTGTACAAAAGACAACTAAGTCTTGAAAGCACCACATTGACTTACCTAACTCTGTGCCCTGGCCGCCTGCCGCCTGTGTCTGCTTTGACATGTAGGCCGGAAGGAGGCTACATGTGTGTGGGGTCCTATGTGGAAGTCTCTTGTGGAGCTCCTGTGTTACCCGGTGATGGAGGCTTCTTGTGTTCAGTTTGCTGCAGCTGAAATAAAGGCAAGTCTCACGCCCCTCGGTGCCTCCCTTCTTCTTCGGATGGAACAGATCAAACCCGCATCTTCTCAGCCTTGGCCAGTTGCACAACCACCTACTTCCAAGCACCTTGGTGGAAATGGGCAGTCAGTAGTTATGTAGCAGGACAAATTGAAGCTCTTTTACATTCCATGTGAGGCTTGGTTTCGCCTGATCCATATCTGTTCCCTATTTGGTGGGGGTATGGGGGTACTGGAGATTGAACCCAGAGGCATTCTACCTCTGAGGTACACTCTTAGCCCTATTTTATTTTTTCGTTTTGAAACAGGGTGTCTCTATGTTGTGGACAGACTTGCTAAGTTGTTGAAGCTGGCCGAGAACCTGCGATCCTCCCGTCTTGGCCTCTCGAGTACTAAGATTACAAGCGTGCACCATCATGCCCCGCTGAGCTCCTGTTTTAAAATAATAATTTAAAAAAAAAAAATCTCAGGGTGTAGTTTGGAGAATGCCCTTGAGTTCAATCAACCAGCACACACACAACACACAAAAACCCTGCTGGGTATATTTCTTGAACATTTTTCTTCCTAGGTAATATTATCCATGGATTCCCTTTAAGTATCTTCCATGCTCTAGGAAAATACTCATGAACTACATGCAGGGGTCTGTAAACCAGGCAGAACGTGTTCAAATGCAAGTGCTGAAACTGAAACCCAACACAAATTGACTTGAGCCAAAAAGGGGCTTTATTGACTCAGAACACTGGAACCTGTGGAACCAGCCAGCCTCCCTGCAGGATCCTGGACTCCGATGATGCTGCGAGGATTTCATCTTGTTTCCCACCTTCCTCCTCTCTCTGCTCCAGGCTGCCTCGTTTGTAGATAGATTTTCGCCACCTACAGTTCTGGGAGTCCCTGCAAGGCCGGGTGTGCGGAGCTCAGGACACAGTGGCAGGAAGCAGAGAGAGGGAGAGAGCGGGAATCTGCTCTCACATCATGGAGTCGGGAAGCCAGAGAGAGCCAGCAAGCAAGGGGGTTCGGAGACACAAGCACAGACCCTACAGACACACCCCCAGGGACCCACCTTCTATAGCCACGCCCACTAGCCTAGGTGACCACCCAGTACATCCATTACAATAGATTTATCTACTGATGAGATGACAGCCCTCATGACTTGATTGCATCAACTCTAAATATGAATATTTGAGCTCTTCAGGGGAGAGACTATGTCTAACCATGACTCCTTCTAAATGCAGCATCTCTGTGTCCCTCACGGCGCAGGAGTAGGCCGTGACAGCAGGCAGGACAAGATGCCATGCCTACACTCCAGAAAGCAGAGAGAAGGGCTTCTCAAACTTGGCCCTGTCACTTGGCTGCCCATTGGAATCCCCTGGGGAGTTTTAAACATACTGCCACCCGGTCCCACCCCAGAAGCCACATCGCATCCATGTGAAGTATTTGGAGCCTGGGTATCAGGAGCTGTTGAAACTCCCCCCACGGGATTCTGTTGCGCAGCCAGGGTCAAGAAACACTGGGCTAGATCCTCCAACTTCCAACCATTTTAGTCATCAAAGAAAAGTCGGTCTTATCCGAACTCCTTTCCCGAATTCCACAACTGATTTCCTCCGCTCTCTTCCTTCTACGTCTGGTGCTGAAGCTGTTTGCAGCTCTTTCAATTATGCGATTTCCTTATCTTTATCCTACTGAGAATACCTTACAAGATTTCTTCAACAGCAAGTAAATGTATCTGCCTGTCATTTTGTTTTCATTACCCAGGATAGGGATCTCTCCCATGGCTTATGAGAACGTACTGCGCCATGAGGTTTAAAGAAACAAACAAAAACCCACCTCGTCAACCTCCACCCCGGAGTTCATGGGGTGTTTGGTGGCTTGCCCATGTCTGGATCCGATTCTGTTCACTCTGGTGGGCAAAGACCTCTCTCCTGAGTGTGTGTGTGTGTGTGTGTGTGTGTGTGTGTGTGTGTGTTCGCACACTTGAGAGTGTGCATTCTTATCTCCTGTTCCTGCCTTATTAGAGTCAAAGAAGGTGCTATTTTCCTAAGTAGGAGGCTGTGGCCCAAGTTTTGCTCTAATGAAAGCAATAATTCTAAAAGCCTGCTGAAGGAATGTAGATGCACGGTATTTGTCAAAAACTCTTCATTTTGAATGTGAATAGGCATTTGCTCATCGCCATTGACAGTTGATGGCTTTTAGCTGTAGAATGTCTGTTTAAAAAAAAAAATAACAAGAATTTTAACAACCTCTCTCTCTCTCTGTCTTGCTTTTGGATGAGCTTATCGACAGAGAAGGTCTGGATCCAGGGAATTCGGGAGGGTATCAAATGTAGAAGTCTTTCTCATGATTAGTGTAATAGTAAGAAAGAACATAAAACATGGTCTCTCCTCCCCATTGACAGATGTTTAAGTGTGCGGTACAGTCGTAACTAGAAGCGTAGTGTCCTACACCAGCTCTCTAGAACTTTCTCATTTTGTTTAACTAAAACTTCACACCTGTTGAACAGCGGCTTCCCATTTCCTGCTCCCAGCCTCTCCTCTCTGCTTCTGTGAAGTTGACTGTTTTAAGAAACATGTAGAACCAGTCATGGTGGCGCACATGTGTAATCCCAGTACTTGGGAAGCTGGGACAGGAGGATCGCAGGTTAGTGGCCAGCCTTAGCAACTTAGTGAGGTCCTCTGCACCTTAGGGAAACTCTGTTTCAAAAATTAAAGAATATAATCGGCCTAAGGGATATAGCTCAGAGGTAGAATGTCCCTGAGTTTCATCCCCATTACCACAAAGAAGAAAGAGAAGGAGGAAGAGAAAGAGAAGGAGGAGGAGGAGGACAAGGAGGAGGAGGAGGAGGAGAATGCATGCATGCAGAGCCGGGTATGGTAGTACATTCTTGTAATCCCAGGACTTGGGAGGCTGAGACTGGAGGATCACATGTTGGAGGCCAGCCTCGGCAATTTAGCAAGGCTCTCAACAACTTAGTGAGGCCCTGTTTCAAAATTAAAAATAAAATGGGGCTGTGGATGTAACTCGGAGGTAATAGACCTCTGGATTCAATCCCCAGTACCAAAGAAGAAGGTGAGGATGAAGGAGAAGGAGGAGGAGAAGGAAGAAGAAGAGGAGGAGGAGGAGTTGTTGGAGGAGGAGGAGGAGGAGGAGGAGGAGGAGGAGGAGGAGGAGGAGGGCAGAGGCAGTATCTGTCTTTCTGTGCATCTGGCTGACTTCACTAGGTGTCATGTCCTCAAGGTTCAATCACGTGTCGCATATAACATTCCCTTCTTGTGAAGGCGCATGAATATTCCACTGTGAGCAGACCACATTTTCTTTATCCCTTCATAGGTCAGTGGACATTGAGGCCGTTTCCACAAGTTGAATATTGTGAATGATACTACCACAAACAAGGGGTGCAAATATTTCTCCAAGATTCTGATTTCAATTCTCTTGGGTTAAATAACCCAAAATGGGATTGCTGGATCATGTGAATTGAATCCAGGGGCACTCTGCCTCTGAACTATACCCTTAGCCATTTTTTTTATTTTATTCTTCTGTCTTGAAACAGGGTCTCATTAGGTTGCTGAGAGTCTCGTTAAGTTGCTGAGGCTGCCCTTGAACCTGCAATCCTCCTGTCTCAGCTTCCAAAGTACAGGGATTACAGGCATGGGCCACCATGCCTAGCTGGTAGTTCTATTTTGTCTTTTGTGGCAGTTACACCATTTTACAAGTCTGCCAACAGTATGCAAGGGTTCCAGTTTCTCCACAGCCTCACCAGCACTTGTTACTACGGGGTGTTGCATTAATAGTCATACTGGAGCCGGGCGTGGTGGCGCACGCTTGTAATCCCAGCATTCGGGAGGCTGAAACTAGAGGATCCGGGTTCCCAGCCAGCCTCAGCTACCTAGTGAGGCACTCCGCAACTTAGTGAGACTCGGTTTCAAAATAAAGAATAAAAACTAGGGCTGGGGGTGTAGCTCGGAGGTAGAATGCCCCTGAGTTCAATCCCCAGTACCGCAAAAAAAAAATAGTCATACTGGCAAGCACAAGGTGCTATGTCAACTCGATTTGGGTTTGCATTTCTCTGAGACGTCCCTCAGCAACTTTAGCAAGATTCTGTTTCAAAATAAAAAGTAGCCAGGCATGATAGCACACACCTGTAATTCCAATACTTGGGAGGCTGAAACAGGAGGATCACAGGTTCAACACTTGCCTCAGCAACTTAATGAGACTCTCAGCAACCTAGTGAGAACCTGTTTCAAAAAAACAAAAGTGAAAATATGGCTGGGGAATAGCTTAGAGGTAGAACACCTCTGAATTCAACCTCCAGTACCAAAAATAAATAAAGAAATAAAGAAAAATAGGGTAGGGTATTGCCCAGGTTAAAACCCAATATTCTAGCCCTTGCTATATATGAGCATTACCTAGAGAGCTCAAATGCATAGGGACACACACACACACACATACACACACACACGCCACTGGAATCAGCATCTCTGGACATGAAACCCAGCCCCCACATTGCAAAAGTTGCCCAGGGATTCTGAGGGGCGACAGAGCTAAGAACCTTGGTCCTGCAGCATCCAGCCCAATACTGCTGTTAGGAATCTCTTACGGTCCTTCTCAAGTATTTCTCTAACTGGCTCTCCCTGAGCAACGGCGCCATAGAAACAATACTGGCTAGAATGCCAAGCCCTCTCTTGCAGAGTTTGCAATTTAATGAGGTCATGAGAATGTGCGAGACATAAAGTATTTTTCATGTGCAAGTCCTTACGGGAAATTACCTAGAAAAGAGACCTGAAAGGGACAAGATGGAAGCTCATCTGTGAAAGGTCAGTGGATAGCTCGGAACCTGGGAAGCACGGAGGGGGGAAGATGGTGTCCAAGACCTCTCAGAGGCCCGGAGTACACTTTCGGCTCTTCAAAGTTCCTAGCACAGCCGAGAGTGTTGGTGCACACTTGTAATCCCAGTACTTAGGAGGCTGAGACAGGAAGATTGCAGGTTCAAGACCAGCCTCTGCAACTTAGTGAGACCCTGTTTCAAAATACAGAATAAAAAATAGGGCTGGAGGTGTAGCTCGGAGGTAGAATGCCCAGTGTCCTTCTAGAACATTCTCCCTGACTTGAATTAACTGGAGTTCATTTCTGTGACTTGCAACCAAAGCTCCTTAATGGATAAAATGGGTTAAATGAGCTTCCACGCTTTGGCGCTGGGGACTCAACACCGTTCTTACTATGGGAAACAGCAGGCAAATTCCCAAAGGAACTTTCGGACGCCACCCATTCCCCTGCCGGGGCTGACTCTTCCTCCCTGGGCGTCTCTTCAGGGAGACAGCTTCTGCCAGTACAAGGTGAAGAAGTGTCAAATACGATTAAAACTTGATTGCTAATTCAAATGCGATTGCGCTTGATGTGCCTGTCACGTAAAAAGTGCGCGATGTCGCTTTAATAAAATTGATAGAACTCCCTTTGAAGATATTTTTGTCACAGAGGCGCTGGGTAAAACTGTTCCTTCAGGTTCTTCCTTGGTTTGTGCACAGCACGTTTTGATGAACTAGCCCCGGGCCCGGCCAAGCATCTTTGGCAAAGAACAATCCGGGAGAAGGAAGAATGTTCCAACTTCCCTTTTTTTTATTTTTTTTTTTTATTTTGTGTAATTAGTCAGACCTCTTCCAAGTGCCTAACGATACAGTTCGAGTAGGTCACTGGGAAACCAAATCAAAGCTGTTTTACATGAGAGTCCTGCGTGATCCAATAAATAACTGGAAGAGGTCGCTGTAACTGACTCTCGGAAAGAACTCATTAGAAATATCAAGTCCAAGCCGGGCATGGTGGCACACACACTTGTAATCCCAGCATTTGGGAGGCTGAGACCGGAGGATCTGGGTTTGCGGCCAGCCTCAGCTACCTAGTGAGGCCCTCCGCAACTTAGTGAGACCCCATTTCAAAATAAAGAATAAAAAAAAAAAAAAATAGGCCTTGGGGTATAGCTCAGAGGTAGAATGCCCCTGAGTTCAATCCCCAGTACCGCAAAAAAAAAAAAAAGAAATTCAGAGTCCAAAAATTAAAATCTCTTCAAGGAAATGTTTATTTTCTTCCTGCCCAAGTCCAGCAAGTGTTTTCGGCATGAGATCCAAAAGAACCGGAGATTCGCATTCTACATTTGCTGACAAAATGGCAGAGCTGATTTGCCATCTTGAGCCCAGCCACCGTGGGGCAGAAGTAGGAAAGTGATTTGTCAGTAGTGATGCTAACCCACTTGGAGTGATGCTGAGCTGACTTCAAACCCAGATAATCACCGGGTATGGTGGCCCATGCTTGTAATCCCAGTACTTGGGAGGCTGAGGCAGGAGGACCGTAGGTTTGAGGCCAGCCGTTGCAACTTAGTGAGAGCCTCCTCAATTTAGTGAGACCTTGGTTTTGTTTTGTTTTGTTTTGTGTGTGTGTGTGTGTGTGTGTGTGTGTGTGTGTGTGTATGTGTTGTAATGGGGTTTAAACCCAGGGGCATTCTACCTCTGAGCTATATATCCCCAGCCCTTTTGATTTTATTATTTGGAAATAGAGTCTCACTAAGTTGCAGAGGGCCTCACTAAATTGCTGAGGCTGGCTTCGGACCTGCCATCCTAAGTACTGGGATTACAAGCATGCACCACCACGTCTGGCTGTGAGACCCTGTTTCCAAATAGAGCTGAGGGTATAGCTCAAAGTTAGAATGTCCCTGGGTTCAATCCCCAGTACTGCAAAAACAAAACACAAAAGCCAGGTGATCTGATCCCATGACATACTCTTGGTGCCCAGTTCCCATGTCTGTAAAGCCACACAGTACAACATGCTGCTAAGAGTGGTGACACTCTTTCGATTGTGACAGGCAACCCAACTCAAACTGACTTTCTTTTTTTTTTTTTTTGCGGCACTAGGGATTGAACTCAGGGGCATTCTACCTCCGAACTACACCCCCAGCCCTATTTTTTATGCTTTATTTTGAAACCGGGTCTCGCTAAGTTGGGGAGTGCCTCACTAGGTAGCTGAGGCTGGCCTCGAACCCAGATCCTCCGGTCTCAGCCTCCAGAATGCTGGGATTACAAGCGTGTGCCACCATGCCCGGCTTCAAACTGACTTTCAAAGGGAAAAAGAGATCCATTGACTCAAATATTTAAAAATATTGAGAATGGAGCTGGTTTCTAGTACATCCCAATTCGAGAGCTCAAACCTCTCACCAGGACAGAGGACCTCTAACCCGTGGACCACTCTGCCCCACACCGGCTTTCCTGCAGACTGTCCAGCTGGACACCAAGCCAGGATGATGGCCACCACTCCTGAACTACCTACTTCATATTGAAAAATGGAACACTCCTTCCCAGCCATTCAAACATTGGTCCAAAGTGTGTCGGGTGCTCATCCCTAAGTCCAGCCCAAACTCAACAATGCTCCAATTGGCACGCTCATGATGGTGTCCACCCAGGGGAGGAAGGGCTACTCAAACCCCATGGACTGATTGTGGGGAGGAAGGTATTTCCAGAGCAAAATAAAGTCTGTTAGCTGATCACGGCAGACGCGCAATGGACAGAGAATGTCCAGTACCAATACTGTTACGGTTTCCATTTAGAATGACCCCTTAGACCTCATGGAGATAGGCAGCCATGTTGGAGGCGAGGATTGGTTGCTTAGGAGACACCCCTGGGGCATGGTCCCGCCTCCCCTTGCTCTTTCTCTTGCTTCCTGCTGCAATCCCCTGAGCTCCTTGAGCTTCACCTGGCCTAACGTGGACTGAACCCTTGAAGTCTCCAGAACTGTGAACAAATAAATGTTTCTTCCTCTAAGCTGTTGCTGTCAGGTCCATTGGGTCACAGCACTTAGACTGCTGACTGAAACAAAGACCCACTGTATGCAGACTGTTGGGAAGATGTCATAAGACAACACTGATCTGACGCTTGGGTCACGCAGGAATTCTTTTGGGCTTGGGGGATAAAAAGTTTTGGAACTACTTGGAAGTGATATTTGTACAACATTGTGAATATATAAATGTCTCACTCAATTGATTGCTTGATTTTTTTTTTTTAAATGCTGGATAGTGAACCTAGGTGCATTCTACTTCTGAGCTACACCCTCAGCCTTTTTATTTATTTATTTATTTATTTATTTATTTATTTATTTATTTATTGAAACAGAGTCTTACTAAGTTGCTGAGGCTGGCCTCAAACCTGCAATCTTCCTGTTTCAGCCTCCCAAGTACTAGAATTACAGATGTATGCCACCGCACGTGGTTTGATTTTATTTTATGTGAATTTCACCTCAACTTTTTTTTTCAAAGACTGCTTTTGGCTGAAAATAACAGAAAACGCTAAGCATGTGGCTTTTAAATGGGGATTTTATTTGTCCTACACAACAGAACATCTAGAACTCGACAGGCTAGCCCTGGTCAGTGAAGCCACCTGGGACCCAGAACTTTCCTTCTTTCTGCTTCACCACCCTCAGAATGAGGCATGGAGCCCCATGGTCACAAGATGGCTGCGTCTC
The DNA here is from genome assembly GCA_004027655.1 of Graphiurus murinus. Classification (NCBI taxonomy): domain Eukaryota; kingdom Metazoa; phylum Chordata; class Mammalia; order Rodentia; family Gliridae; genus Graphiurus; species Graphiurus murinus. Next base: position 14,198 of record PVLC010029067.1, read on the forward strand.
CTCCAGGCCTCACATCTATATTCCAGACGAGACAATGAAAAATGTAAAGGGGGTGGTGGGGCTGGGGGAGCGGAAAGAGGCTCCAAACGTATCAGGAAAGCAGAAGTTTTTTTTGTTTTTGTTTTTG
>PVLC010029068.1:0-20497 GCA_004027655.1 Graphiurus murinus
TTTTTTTTTTTTTTTTTTAGGTTTCGAAGATGGGAGGTCACTGGCAGGTGACCGGGAGCAGGGGTCCAGGGGATTAAAGGAATGGGCCCAAATGAAACTTCTCCCTAAGACCTGGGCACACCCTATAAGGTGGAGTTAGTTTAGAGCTCTCCAGATTTTGAAACTATATTTTTCCTTTCCTTCCCAATGTCTCCTTCCTGCCTAAATTTTTCTTCCTTCTACTCTACCTCATCACCACCATGCCTGGCTCACCATAAATCTTGACTTTTATTTCATTCCAAGATCCCCTTTCAATTCCTATAATGAAAGGAATAACCACCTTAGGGATTCCAGGCACAGAAGTCCAGTAAGGGAGTTATTTTGCTTCAAGTGGCTCTTTGAACATATTGAGTGTAAACTACCCTATCACTCATGTCTAAAACCAGCCAACCCTCCCAGTGGGGATCCTGATTTCCAACTTTGTAGCTAATCATCACTCACCAGGCTACCTTTAATTAATCCTCTCTCTCATGCATTCTGCAAAGTAAATAAATAAGTAAACACCTCCAAAATGTCCATAGGCAGGAGCAGATTCCAAGCATCTTTTATGACTATTCAGGATAAAGAAGAGTTTTCACAGGTGCCCAGGGAAGCAGGAGCAGAGTCATGGCTGATAGTTTTTTTTTCAAACCCTTTGTTTAAACCCAGTGTGAGTCTGCAAAAATTTGCATATGTGACAAGTCATCTTTTTAAACCTACCTTGAGATGATTAGTCAACTCCTTTGGCTAAAATGCTCACGCTCATGTCCACTGAAGATTAAAGTCCATTCCCTTCATGGCTCTGTTCAGCGTTCTGTCAGCAGGTACATGACATTTGGTTGCTTCTGTGTTCCATACAGCTATTTTAATGTCAAGGACATTGTGATAGGGCTGTTTTGACCCAGACATGAGAATATTTTGATCTGGCTTTTAAAAGACACTACTTTTTTTTTTTTTTTTTTAAGTAGTGAAACGGGAGTGTCTCTTCTTATAGGGAGGGTTCTTGTTCAGTGGATTTCAAGAAATGAAGTCCAAGGACTAGGGAAGAGTTTAGAAATACGAAAGTTTATTTTAAGTCAGGGAAAGATAGAAGACAAAGCAGATCCCCCCTCCCCAGAAGTGGGGGGTTCTGGAAAGAATGACCTCGAAGCCCTTGGGGAGTAGGCTTTTCAGCCTTCCTGAGGTTTTCTATCTATTCTTTTATGATTGGTCAAAATTGGGTTTTGGGGAAGCAAGGACTTTTGATCCTTAAGTTGAATGATTATCTTGTGGGCTGGTCAGGGCCCTGGTTTGCTGTTGCTGGTCAGTCTCTCAAGCCTTCAGCAGGTCTTTCTAAATATTGCACCTAGTTTTGACTGAGATGGGAAGGATTAAAAGTGCTAGCTGAGTAGTCCTGCAGCTGCAGGGATGCAGCTCAACAATTCCCAGCGGAGGCTGTCGGAATCCTGCAGGTGCAGCTGTCACAGGGTCATATGCCACAGAGGCAGCTGCAGAGGCAGCACAGGACAATAAGAACAGAGCAGAGAAAGATGAGACAGTAGGCCCTGCATCCTGAGAAAGGCCCTTCAACACCTCCCAGGAGAAGCTGGGAGACACATTTGGGAGAGACTTTTTTTCTGGCTCCTTAAATTAGGTCTAGAGAGACTTAAGTTGAGACAATTGCAGGATCAAACGGAGACTGGCATAACCTGGCTCAGCAGAGACAGGAGGATGCGTTTTTCTGTAGGGAACAAACAAGGCCCATCTGTGCCCTTGCAGGTGGTGAGCCGCTGGACCTGCAGACCCTCGGGGTGTGTCAGAAGCAAAGCTGTGTCATTTCAGCAGGAGGGGGAAAGATGCCTGTTTCTGCTTTTGCATTCTCAGCTCCTCTCCAAAGGCAAAAACAAATACACTGAGATGCATTTCAATTTTTAAACATATTATGGGGCTAGGTTGGAACTCAAAGGTAGAGTACTTGCCTACCATTCGTGAGGTTCTGGGTTCAATCCCCAGCACTATGAAAAGAAAGAAAGAAAGAAAGAAAGAAAGAAAGAAAGAAAGAAAGAAAGAAAGAAAGAAAGGAAGGAAGGAAGGAAGGAAGGAAGGAAGGAAGGAAGGAAGGAAAGAAAGGGAAAGAAGGAAGGAAGGAAAGAAAGAAAGAAAGGGAAAGAAGGAAGGAAGGAAAAGAAGGAAGGAAAAAGTTAAACACATTGTGGCTGAACTTTGTCATAAAATTTTCCCTGGAGTCAACTGATTTATAAATGACCCACAAAGTAACATTGGCTTAGCATGCCTTTCTTAATTTTTAGACAATCCTCCATTCATTTGGTTAAATGCATACAGGAAAAGTCCTGATGCATGAAATGTTTCCATCGCTTTAAACTAGAGATGTGCAGTTTTTCTTATAGCTGTTGCTTCTCAGATTTGTCCTGCTCAAACCCATATTGAAAAAATAATGAAATCCTGTCACATTCTGCAGCATGGATGGAGTTGGAGGACATTATGTTAAGTGAAATGTCAAGCATGGAAAGACAAATACTGAATGTTCTAATTTGTGTATAGAAGCTAAAAAAGGTGGATCTAATAGATAGATGTAGAGAGAAGAATGGCGGTTCCCAGAGCCTGATACTCAGGCAGGGAGGATGGGGAGGATGGAGAGAGGGTGGTTGACAGGTACCGGCTTTTACACTTTGAAGCAGGAATACAGGTGAATAAGAGGAATAACCTCAAGACTCTACAGCGTAGTAGGGGGACGATGGTTAGCAACGATTAACTGTACCTTTCAAAATAGCTAGTAAATGAACTTTGAATGTTCTCAGTACAAAGAATAAGTGCTTAAATGGACAGATGTGCCAATTACTTTGATTTACACATTGTATGTATGTATTAGTATACCACTCTCTACCCCTTTAACTCTTTGTGGCAATGGGGATTGAATCTAGGGGTATTCAACCTTGGAGCTGCACCCCCAGCCCATTTTATTTTTTGTTTTGAAACAGTGTCTCTCCAGGTGGCTATGAGTCTTGCTATGTTACTGAGGGCTGGCCTCGAACCTGTGATCTTCCTGTCTCAGTCTTTCAAGTGCTCAAATTAGAGGCATCGGCTCCATGTGTAGCTAATATGTACAATTACATGTCTAATTAATTTCTTTAAAAATATTCTTAAAAAGAACCACATTGGTGGGGTGTGGTAATGCATGCCTAGTACTTGGAACCAGAGACAGGAGGATCACAGGTTCAAAGCCAGCCTTGACAACATATCAAGACTCTCAGCAACCTAGCAAGACCCTGTTTCAAAACAAAACAAAAAATAATAATTAAAAAAAGGACTGGGGGGTGTAGCTTGGAGGTGGAATGCCCCTGGGTTCCATCCCCATACCTAAGAAGCAAGAAAAGTGAATGTCTTACAGATACATAAGTGTCTAGTCTTAATCCTACAGTGCAGGAATCTTGCCTTAAGGCAGCATAGGACTCAAAACTGCCATGCCATGTATATACAACCCACACGGTGGCTTATGTGGTTTATTGTGAAAGTTCGATACACCAGCTTTCTTCAGGTCAGTTGTGATATAAATTCTACCCATCAGTCCTTTGTCAAGTTTCTAATGAGCACCATTTTGTGAAATTGTGTTTTATTGTATTTTCTTTGGAGGCAGAAGGATGAGCTAAAGATTTTGCTAGTGTCAATTTGTAATCGACAGCTTGCTGTGAAAGGTGTCAAAGTTGTTTGTGGTTTTGACTTGCAGCTGGTCCAGAATCAATCTTTGGTTCAGAATCTTATGCTTGCACTGAGCTGCAGTTCATCTGACTACTGCTTCCTTGGAAAATCTTGTTTTGAAAGGTTCCAGATGATTATGGAACCACCCTACAGACCTAGCAGTGCTGGTGAGAAAATGTAACGGAAAGCCTGCCAGGAATCGTTAGCACTTCCTTCTGTCTTTACTATAGTGGCAGAAGTACTCTTTGTTTTTTTATTTTGTTGTTTGTTTATTTTTTGATGCTGGAGTTTGAACCCAGGAGTATTCTACTTCTGAGCTACACATTCCCTAGTCCTTAATACTATTAATACTTAATACTATTAATTATATTTATTATTTATTTATTTTTATTTTTTTTGTGATACAAGGGGTTGAATTTAGGCACATTTTACTTCTGAGCTACAGGTACCCCAGCCATTTTTACTGTTTTATTTTGAAACAGGGTCTCACTAAGTTGTTGAGGGTTTTGATAAGTTACCGAGGCTGGCCTCAAACCTGCAATGCTCCTATCTCAAACTCCCAAGTCCTGGGATTATAGGCATGTACCACCATGGCCAGCTGCAAAAACACTTATTGCTGGTTAAATTAGTAAGAATAAAGATGCTTAACACTGAAATGCACATGCAAGGAATAGATCAGCAAGGGTCAAGGAGTCATAGAGCTCAAAGATGGGGGCAGTCAGAGAGGTCCACTTTGCACACTTCATTTGGTGATGAAACAGGGGCTTTTACACTTTCAAGGAGCTGCTTTATGTGGTCTAGATAATCTAATCACATCACAATGTCATTGCTGTCAAAATGACCCACTCAGAATGTCCTACTGCATGCCAAACAGCTCCAGTGTTATTCTTGACCCCCCCCCAAATATCACCATGCTCCTGATGAAAACAAAAATTAGCTTATGCAATACCCCACAGCTTTATATATGCCATCCCTGCTCATCATTTTCTCCCAATTCACTCTTTGATCTTTAGAAAAATTTCAGGTACCTAATATAGGTTAACTTATGTAGGTTAACAACAACAAAACCACCTAAGCCCACACCATACATCTGATACCTCCACATTGCCCCAGTACTGTAGGAGATGACTAGCTTTAAAGGGCCTTTTAGAAAAATCACTGGGGTTAAATGAGGTCATACCAGTGGGCCCTAAGCCAATCTGATTTGTGCCCTCAATAGAAGAGATTGGGGCAAATGGAGAGGGATTTCAGGGTGGCTACTCACAGTGGAAAATCCACTTGAGGACAAATAAAAAGGCTGGCTGTTTGTGAGGCAAGGAGAGAAAAAGGCCTTTAGAGAGTCCAAACCTAACCAGGCATGGTGGTGCATGCCTGCAATCCCTGTACTTGGGAGGCTGAGAAAGGAGGATCACAGGCTCAAGGGCAACCTCAGCAATTTAGCAAGACCCTGTTCCAAAATAAAAATAAATAAATAAATAAATAAATAAATAAATAAATAAATAAAATGCCCCCGGGTTCAATCTTTAGTTCTAAAGGAAGAGAGAGAGAGAGAGAGAGAGAGAGAGAGAGAGAGAGAGAAACATGAACTTAACCCTTTAAACACCTTGAGCCTAGACTTACAGCCTCCAATACTTCAAGACAAAATTAATGACTGGTGTTTAAGCCACCCAGTCAGCGATGTTTTATTCTGGCAACCCTACCAGATCCATACAGTTGATAGACCTATTTGTGAGTAGACAGATTCACACACGAATGTGCTATTAGCTACAGAATGTCCTCTGAAGAGCTCATGTATTAATGTCCTGATACAATTAAATCCCGAGGGCTGTAATCTCATCAGTGGGCAAATCCACTGTAATGGATTTACTGGGTGGTCGCCTAGAGAGGTGAGGTGAGCCTGGGGAAGGTGGGTCCCATGGGGCGTGGTCTTAGAGGCTGTGCTTTTGTCTTTGGATCTCCTTTGGATGTCAGCCTCCAGGATGTGAGAGTGGAGCCCTTGCTCTCTCCCCTTCTCTGCATCTCACTGTCGTCCTGAGATCTGCAGACCCTGGCCTCAAATGGACTGCAGCTGAGCTCTCCAAAAGCTATGAGAAAATCTTCTTTCATGTGAGTTGTGTGGTCAGTTGTTTTGGATTACTACAGTGAAAATGATGTCCGAGACAGGATGCTTTATGACATCTCTTTTTAAGCATTTCAGTTTCAGACATGCAGCTTATGACTGAGTTTCTCAGGCTGCTGGTAAATAGTTAATTCATAGTATCTGACAGTTTTGGTAGACTGTTGCCCGTGATCATAAGTGTGTGGGTATTATCTGTATAAAGTTCTAACAGTGCCCTTTACTCTGCTTTCTGAATTCTAATGTATGCAGTGGATAATATTGTTAGGTGGACTTTTATTGATATTTATAAACAAAAATCATATACGGCTGCTTTTTTTTTTTTTTTGCGGCACTGGGGATTGAACTCAGAGGCATTCTACCTCTGAGCTACACCCCCAGCTTTATTTTTATTCTTTATTTTGAAACCGGGTCTCACTAAGTTGCGGAGTGCCTCACTAGGTAGCTGAGGCTGGCCGAGAACCTGGATCCTCCGGTTTCAGCCTCCCAAATACAGCTGCTTTAATTAAAGCTTCATGCCATTTCATGTATAACTATTCATAGTTGCTTCAATAATGTAGTGATTAGGCAGTTTATTTCAAAATGTGTTTGATTTTAACAAAAATAAATGCACACAACAGTAGATATAAATGAGTATGTGCATATAACAAAGTAATATGTGATTTTTAGAAGTATGAAATATATAGATACTTAAATTGGCATGCCCCATGAAAATCCATTTGTTGACAAGTAAATTAAGATTTTTTTTTTTTACTAAAACAAGATTTTCCAAAATATATGTGATATTATTAGCTTTTAATTTCCAGTAGGTACATTTTTAGTTGGACTAGGGATATTTTGCTATCTCATGTAAAATGCAAGGGAGATAATCCTGCCTTATTTGTAATTGTGTTTCTTATCACTACTTAGCCATGTTTTCAGTTAAATTAGTGTCAAGAGCTGCTATTTGTTGAAAAATTAAAAGCATCTTTTCATGTTTAAAAGTCTATAACTTTGCATAATAAAGACAATCATATACCTTACTATCCATAGGGTCCACCTAGAACTACATAGCCTAAAGTACTTAAATTCTAAATAAATTCTCTAAAGCAAGATTTCTTTTACTAAAACTTCAGGTAAAACATGTTATGAACAACAACAACAACAAAATCAGGACTTACATTTTGAAATTAACTAGGTATTTCTTTGTTAGTCTCATTTCTAAGATTCCAAAATAGGCAGTAAATTATTTTGTAGCTGATACCTATACAAATAAGTTGATACAGCTACTTTGGAGGAGAATTTAATAATATATTAATAATTATAAGTCTGGTACCCTTTGATTCATAAATTTCTATTCATACTTGGTTATACACAGAAAATTTATTAAGAAACACATGTACAAGAATGTTCAATGAGCCAGACATAGTACCACATGCTTGTAATCCCAGTACTTGAGAGGCTGAGATAGGAGGATTACAGTTTCACCATCAGCCTCAGCAGTTTAACGAGGCCCTCTGCAACTTAGTGATACCCTGTTTCAAAATAAAAAATAAAGTAGGACTGAGGACGTAGCTCAGAGGTAGAATGCCCCTGGGTTCAATACTAGTACCACAAAACAAAAACAACACAATAATGTTCAATGCACTATTATTTCTAGTAGTAAAATCTATTCATATGGAAGTAGGAAAACAAATTAGAATGCAACCAAGTGGAGGAATACTATATAACTGTCAAAATATTAGGTGAATTTGTAGTGGAGATGAGGAAATATGCCTCAGAACAAGTGAATACAGCAGGATGCAAAACTTTTTATATAGTTTCATCTTTTATATAAATTTTTGACAGTTCACTAAATACATTTTACTTAATGATCTGAAAGGAGCTACAATTGTTTTTAAATTTAAATTAAATAAAAATTTAATTTATTCATGTGAATATTGAACAAATTGATGGGACAGTGTGATGTTTTGATACATGCATACACTGTATGATGCATATATCAGATTAAACATAACTATCTTTTCAAACGTTTGTCATTTCTTTATGCTAAACATTTTTAAAATGCTTTCTCTGGCTGTTTGGAATGTACATTACATTATTGTTACCTATAACCACCCAACTGTGCCTTTTATATGAAAAATTTGAGGGCAACATTATATTTAAAGACATGCATGTTGGAAGGTGTATTATAAATTTGTCTGTCTGCTTTTCCTGAAAGTAATCTTTAGAGACTTCAATAAGAATTACTTTAGGGGATTAAGCCTGAAGATAGAGAGAAGGGAGGATTTCAGTTTGCTTTGTGTCTTCCTCTTTGAATTTCTAACCATGTGCATATACTAGATGCAATTTTTTTCATTATAATCAAAGGAGGCTATCTCCATACAAGAGCAAATGGGCCATTTGTGTTTATTCCCTTTCAGATACCTTTTTGTGATTGAAAAAAATCAGAACTATCATTTTTAACATGGTTGGCAATTAAGATTCCTCCTGCCCTTTTTAAAATAATATTTAAAATATTTCATTTCACTTTTCAAGTTGATGGCTGTCTATTCACTGTCAACATCAGTAGACTTTATCTGTTTTGAACACTAGAGGGAGTTTAGAAATGAGATGAAGTAAAGAACCAAGATGGCTCCTAAAATCTTAACTGCATTTCCTCACTCCCACTGAGAACCTCTATACAGCTAAAGCAATATTACAATAAAGGTTGACTTTTTAGATGTATTCCTTAGAGCTTGTGTGTAAATTAAATCATATTTTTAGTTCTCCTAGGGAGATGTTATTGAGAGGAGTCCAAGTGTGAATTGTCTTAAAGAAAAAGTGAAGCATGCATAAAACAGGTAATCACTGTCTCTTTGTCATTAGATGACAAGGTTCTAGTGTTTTCCAATCTTCTGTGCGGGCAGATACTGTAAATCCAAGATGTGATTATGTTGATGCAATTAGTTTTGCAAGCCTCCAAAAATACAGGTACTCAATAAATGTTTAATCCTCTAATTCTCTCAGGCTAAATGAATAAATAATTATGGAGTCTGTGTGTTTTTCTTCCTATTAATCTAATTTAAGTGGCTCACTGTTTGAATCCTATTAGACATCCCCCCATCTCATCTGTTTATTGATTGGACAATTTATTTGAGTGCTCACTGTAAGTCAGTCACGTCATTAGTGATAAAACAAAATAAAGTTCCTGATCTCAAAACTTTTGTAGTCTAGTGGGAAGACAGACAAGAACCGTAAGCAAATATGTAAGTTATTATTATAAAAATGTGAGTGTCATTATTAGGAAAAAGCAACATATGGTAAATATTATTGCTAAATATCTACGTCTACTATATGTCTAAATATATATGGGTTTACGCTCCTCTGCCTTCTCGTTGTCATTCATGGACATTTAACCATTTAACTAGTTCTGGTTAATACCATATGAGTGGAATGGCTATGTGCCTGCTTGACTAAAGCAATGAATTGCTAGTGTTTGACTCTCCAGCTCTTTCTCCCTTTGATGTGGGATCAGGATAGCACATGTGACATGAAGTATCATGAGACAAAGAGAATTGGAGTGCAGAGCCACCACACAGAAGATGATTTAGCCATAAAGGTGATATACCTAACTGAAAAGTTAATATGAGTAAAAAAAAATGAACTCTTCTTGTTTAAAGCTATTTTAAAAAATTGGGGACTATTTGTTATCACACTATATAGCCAAGCCTGTCCTGACTGATACACAGGATTAAGAGTTAGAGAGTGATGGGGGAGTACTTCTCAGGATGGTCAAGAAAGGGTTTTCTGACAACATGGCAGCAATGGGACAGTTATTGTTATTTGGGGGTCAGGTGGGGAGTCAAAGGAAAAGGCATAATAAGAATGTTTCTAAATATTGCTAGCATAGCCACTGCTTTGAAGTCATTGAAGAACACTTGTCAAAAGCATGGATGCCTTGTCCTTAGCCTAAACCTACTGCAATCGAATCTCCAAGAGGCAGCCTTAGGATCTGTGACTTTAATAACCTCCCCCGGTTACTTGGATGCACCACTAGCTCTTGGAACCACTGAATTCAAGCATGGATTGTTTACATTTCTAATGTGGATGAGCTAATATATAGTTTTAATTTATATGCCCATCAATCTTTTTCTCAGTATGACAAGGGGAAAAATAAAAGTAAAACTACATTTTTAAAGAGGAGTTAGATTTATTTAGCCCAGAGAAATGATTTCATAGGTAACTTCAGAGTAGCCCTTCACTGAGGCACCAAGATCCTTAAGAACAGTTAATTTGGGGCCAAAATATTTGAGTTTATTTACTGTGGATCATTTAGATTTTCCCCATTTTAAAAAACATTATTTTCCTTCTATAGTTCTGAAAGAATATGATCCCATATGTCTGTCTTCATTTGATGAAATCGACCTTATTAAGTCTTCAAGTCATAATAATACCAAATATAGGTCTTTTTTGTTTGTTTGATTTATATTGATAGGATCAAATTGTAACTTATTATCATTCTGAGGGCTGGAGTGCAGCTCAATGGCAGAGTGCTATCCTAGCAAGTGCAAGACCTTGGTTCCAATCCCCAGCACTTCCAGTCATCATCATCATCATCATCATCATCATCATCATCATCATCATCATCTTGCATTTAGTTCTAACTATGTGCACACAGTTGTCCTGCAAGGAAATATATACTTCTCAATGAATTTTTATTTTCAGAAACCTGTTGGTGCTCTAAAACTTTTGCCCTTTTCCTTTCAATGAGAGCCTGGAAAATTTATTTTAATAACTATGTTTATAGGGTAAATTAAATAATCTAAACAAAGGGGCTATAGAAGGGCTGATTCTTGAGTAATTTGTGAATTTAGAGTCTTCATTCTGGTTTTTTATGTACAGGGAAACTGAATGACTAAACTTGTGTTCAAGACTCTAAATTTGGAATTCTAAAAGAAAAGCTGGTGCCGGGGGCAGCGTATCACAGGAAATTATAAGGCAGCCTGCTTGGGATGTTTCAATTTCCTGCTTTTCGAGGCTGAATGTAAGGTATGTTTCCAACCTGAATCTCTTGGCACTATTGTATAAAAATGCATTTTTAATTAAAGTGGGGAGAGAAGATACCCAAGGCTGAATGATTGGCTGCGTTTATCACATCCGAGAACGCCCTTCAGTGAGAGTAAAAGTATATGATGCATACAGTTGTATGCCTTTGTAGAGAGTCAAGAGAACAGAATAAAATCATGTTGCCTGCGTATAATGGAAGAGAGGTTGACAGCCATGAATCCTGCCTCCAAGTCCCACAGAGACAGAGGAGGGTGTGCAGTCCATGTGAGCCATGGAGATGGAGGGGGTCCACTCCTCAGCAGCAGCCTCCCCCCACAGGACCCCCGCGTTCCTCCACGGGGACTTCTGTGAGTGAACCAGCCAACCAGTGATTCTGCAAGTTTCCAGAGAGGTGCTAAATGGCCAAACAATTCTCAGTGGAATAAAGTTATCTTTTTTTTTTTTATTTCAAGTTTCCAAAACTTCTGGCAAAATCAATGAATACATGTTCTTTGCTGACCCATTATCCTTGTCTGGAACTTGAAGAAGACTCCAAATGATAATTTGGAGAGCACCTCTTGCTGATAATTGAACAGCCCTGTAAGTTCTATCTGATCATTGGGTTCAATATATTTGTTAAATTATTATCATTGTTAAAGTCACCACCAGAGGGAGCTCACATGCCCCCTTCTTCTAGAAAACAGCCTGCAAAGTCATGATAACTTTTCTTCTAATTTCATTATTAAAATATATCACTTTTGTCAGGCGTGGTGGTGCACATTTGTAATACCAGTATTTGGGAGGCTGGTATAGGAGGACCACAGGTTCAAGGACAGCCTCAGCAAGTAATGAGACAATCATCAACCTAGTGAGACCCTATATCCAAAGAAGAAATAAAATCGGGCTGGGGTATAGCTCAAAAGTAGAAAGCCTCTATGTTCAATCCCCAGTACCACAAAAAAACATCATTTTTGCATGGAGTAAGTGATGAGATACTTATTTATATTTGTGCTATTCCAGTTGTCTTGGGAAGCAGAAGAGAAACCTTAATCAACCACATATTTGCTTTCCAACTTTTCTCCTCATAATTTCCCCCAACTGAAAAGAAAAATAAGAACTAATCCTTCTAGAGAATTACATTTTCTTCATTTTTCTCTTTGGAGCCACAGAATTCACTCTCTTTCCGTATACTCTGATTTAAACATTACTCTATTTTTCTAATGAAGCATCACATCTAAATTTCTTAGGCTTGTTGAATCAGAGTACAGAGAAAAGAGGTTGGAAGAAGAAGGATGGGCTGGTTGATGCCAGCAAAGTCATTTGGATTTTTGGATATCTCAAATGAAAGTCTTCATCTGTGGCAACCTAAACCTCAGGTGTTAATAGTCATTAAGATTAAATATCCCAAGAGAAAAATATCTTAAGATTTTTATCATTAACCATGACTTAATCCATAACTTACGTATATGTATTTATATATAATACATATATATATATATATATAATTTTTTTTAGAAAAAAGTCAATTTCTTTTGGTGGAGAAGTAAGTGATCTTTGAAAGCCAACCCCAATCAAGTACTAATTAAGATTACATTTTAGTTTTCTTTTAGACTCTGCATGTCAAAAGAAATTTGACAAGAATTTGACTTATTTATGTCTTTTTAACTGCCAGTAGCAAAGCTATGCTCTTTAGGAAGAAACCCCATTTTGATATTTTTGAAAACTCAGTGAATCTGCAATGCTTCTAAATATTTGAATACTCTAAGTGTCTAGTGCTGGAAGGGAAGGATGCAGTATTTCATTATTTACTCCATTTTTATAATACTGGTGACCATGGCAACCAGGTGATGCCAATTGACCCCTACGAAGGGCACACTTACTGCTCTAACTAAATTGCTACTGGGAGCACAAGGCTTCATAGATTTGTTGAATTGCATTAGATTATGGGCATTTTTGAAGGCATTCAAAACGGGAGAAATGGCTTGTTTTGACCCAGAGAGGACTTGTGCACTGTTTCTTGCAAGCAACATTCAGATACAACTTAAAGACTTTAAGGAATGAAGGAAGGAGATTTGTGCATAAATGAGGCAGACAGATCACATATGCTTATCTTTGCTACATCCCAGAACCCCTTTCCCTAACAGTAAAAGGATGAAAGGTCTATGATTTTATGCCTCTTTCCAAAGACAAGAGAGCAGGAGATGAGATGAAAGCAGGCCAGATTGTCAACAGAATTTTGAAGGTTGGAGAATAGAGGGATGAGTCATAAGTGGTTTAGCAGAGCCGCAATGCTCGAAGCCGAGCTGCCTGTCGGGGGTGGACAGCATGACAATAATAAGCGAGCTGATTCATGCCATGAAACCTCAGAGGCACAGAGATGGCAGGAATTAGAATCTTCCAAATGAAGTCCAGGATATTGAGTGGAGCAGGAAACCCAAGACCTAGTTGGCTAAGTGCTCACATCCCTACATTTGCACCTCAGACAGTGAATTCAGTAACTACCCTGGAGAGAGAGAGAGGCAAGCTCAGGAAGCAATGGGTCCCTGGGCTGATAACAAGAATCATGAATGGAAAACTGGATTCCAAAGAGCCAGACTCCTGGCTTCCTGCCCCACCAGGCTTTCAGGTACCAACCAGGTTGGATATTGAACAATTCTTCTTGGGAAATAAGCAAGTCGCTGCTGTTTTCAACTATTGGTCTCATAGTAGTATTAAGCTTTTCAAACTATATACATATATTCATCACTAAAAATAAGAAATGCATTATCAACAGTTGGAAAGAGCTGCTGGACATCTGCTTCTCAAAGAGCGTAGATTATGTATGTAGTTTGTAGGCGAAGATTTTACTGTGCATACCACTGCTTTGGTTTGAAAATCTGGCAGCAGATTTTTGAACTTACACTGCTATCTTGGAATTGGACACAGAGGGTCAAAGTGAGGCTTGAAAGTCACTCTGCATTCTAAAAAATGAAGACCAGACAGTCTCTCCAGGGCTTAATAAGATGTAGAAAAAGATCCAATTATTATCTCAGTACCTACCTTTTCTTTTCCTACCCATTCCAACAGAAAGAGAGAGAGAGAGAGAGAGAGAGAGAGAGAGAGAGAGAGAGAGAGAGAGAGAGAGACTTGGAGGTAGAGGGAAGAGGACAGGATAGAAATTCTGAAACTTGACCCTACCTATGCATAGCTTCATGAAGAGGATAATATCTGTCCTCCCCACAAGCTTAGATAAAGGGCGCATGAGTTTCCTATAGCTGCTATAACAACCCCACAATTCATGATTTAAAACAATGCAAATTTATTTATTTATTTTTGCAGTAGTGGGGATTGAACCCAGGAACATTCTGCCTCCTAGCTACATCCCCAGCCCTATTTTTTGTTCTTTATTTTAAAACAACATGTCACTAAGTTGCAGAGAGACTCACTAAGTAGCTGAGGCTGGCCATGAACCAGCAATCCTCCTGTCTCAGCTTCCCAAGTACTGGGATTACAAGCCTGCACCACCACGCCCCACTACTATGCAAATTTATTATCCTACAGTTCAGGAGGTCAGATGTCTGAAATAGGTCTCTTAAGCTACAATTATGGCATTGTGAAAGCTGCATCCTTTTCTGAAGGCACTAGGGGAAAATCTGTTTCCTTGCCTTTCCTAGTGTCTAGAGGCTGCCTGCATTCCTTGGCTCATGGCCCCTTTCTCCATCTTCAAAGCCAGCCATCGTCAATCAAGTCTTTCTCACATTGTATTGTTCCAACACTGACTCTCCAGCCTTTCCTCTTCCCCATTTAAAGATCCTTGTGATTATACTGGGCCCACTGGATATTCAGAATAATGTCCTGATTTTAAAATCTGATTAGTAACCTTAATTCCCCCTTGCCATGTGACATAACATATTAACAGGCCCTGCAGATTAGAGCATGAATATCTTTGTGGTTGAGGAAGGCATTATTCTGTCTATCCCAGAAGGTCTCCAAGAAAGCCATTCATCAATATTTGAATTGCCTATGCGGAAGAGGTGGAATCATTTCCAAAATGAACGTAAGCTTAGACTACTCCAATCCATTGTCAAATCCACCAGAGGTGGAGAGAATTAGAGATAAATTGCAGCAAGATGGAGAGAGAGAGAGCAGCCTGCACTCTCCAACTCGGGATGGAGAAGAATGCTTATTTTCTGCAGGTAAGCAGATCTGCAGGAGGCAACTGGACTTGAGGTATCTTTCTATCAGCCAGAAACTCTGGGAGAAGAAGGAAGGGGCTACAGGGTTGAACTCTCTGGTAAATGGTGGGGGTGTGGTGAACATGGTGACTTTAGATTTCCCAGGCCAGAGGACTTGTGACATGGAAGACCCCACAGACTCAGCAAGGGCAACAGGAAGGCGAAACTGGCCCCAAAAGTGTGATCATCAATAGCAGTGCAACCAGAAGGCCAATGAAGAAAAAGAACACGCTGTTCCTGTGACTTCCAACTTCTCTTCCCTAACCCAGAATGGCTGGAACTAGAAAAGGAGGTACAGGTACCCTGGGAAATTCAACCTAGCCCTCATCCCTACTCAAGATCTTCTAACTTCAGGTTCACTGGAGCCAGGTTGGGGACAAGATGAAAAAGTAGCAGATTCCAGTTTGAAATTGGCCTGCACCAGACTTTAAAAAACCTTTTTGCTGTGATATAATAAACCTATGGACAATTTCCCAACAGTGTATAGACTGCTGAATTTTCACAAACTGAACTCATCAGTATAACCACCATCCAGATACAAGACAGAATATGACCATTCTCCTTGGTAGCACCTTATCCCAGTCCAGTCTCAAAGCCAGCTAGCTCCCCATGGTAACTGACATCCTGAGTTTAAATACTATATGTTAGCTTCACTTGCCTCTATACTTACTACAAATGGAATCATGCAGTACCTTTGGCTCTGGCTTCTTCCAGTCAATATTTTACTTGTGAAAACCATTCATGTTTTCACATTTATTGGTTGGTCATTTCTTATCATGCTATTCATTGTGTGAATAGACCACAGTTTGTTTATTCTATTTATGGGCATAAGAATAATTTCCAGTTTAGGGGTATAAAAAAGTACTAAAATGAGTATTCTAGTATGCGTATTTTGGTGAATACATGTTCACTTTTTTGTTGGGTATATACTCAGGAGTGGAATGTTCAGGTTATATTGTTGGCTTTGCCATATGTTATCAATTAGGTTTCCAAACAGTAGTATGTAAGTTCTGTTGTTCCACATCTAAGTTTTATACTTGATAGTGTCTAATGTTAGCTATTCTACTGGATGTGTAATAATTGGTTTAGGTGCATTTGAACGTATTTATGGACCATTTGAATGTGAGATATTTGCGAAATTTCTGTTTAATCTTTTTTCATTTTTTTTTTCTATTGAGTTGTATATCGCTTACTGATTTATAGAGTTCTTTATGTGTTCTGGATATGAATTCATATAAATCCTACTATATGTTGAATATATTTTCCTATTTGGTAGAGTACCTTTTCATCCCCTTATGAGAAAAAGTTCTTAATTTTATTTATTTATTTATTTATTTATTTATTTATTTATTTATTTTTGCGGTACTGGGGATTGAACTTGGCCATAATTATCCCCTTTCATATTCTTTTGTAATGGGACTTTGAAATTCTTCCCTTCAAGAGGTGGAATCTCTTTTTCTACCCCCTTGAATCTGGCTCACTCATGATTTGATTCAGCCAATAAATTGCACTAGAAGTGACATCCTGCCTTTCTGCCTGAAAAGGCCTTGTGTAGCTCCATCCTCTCTCTGGGAACACTGCCACGAACCACGGAACAGACCCAGGACAGCTGGCTGGAGGACGGCTGACACTGGAAAATAGAGGAAAGCAGGCCCAGCAGAGGCCACTCTAGACTAGCCAGCCACAGTCCATCTGGTGTTTAATCACAGCCCAGCTGAGACGAAACTGCCTAGCTGAGCGGAACCCAGCTAGACGAGCTGCAGAACCATGGTTAGTGAGCGGTGGTTGTTTGTTTTAAGACAGTAGAGGGCTTCTCACACAGCAGAAGCTATTCCTCTCTTACTGTCTCCTTTCTCCTTCCACCCTTTGCTGGTAGACAAGGGCAGGTCTCATTTCCCTTCCTGTCAAAGATGTGCTTAAGCACATCACCAGCCACCATTTATCTTCCTGAGGACACTAGGCTTCCCAGTCAGAATGGTGAAATCAATCTTGTCTTTCCACTCTGCAAGAAACTGCGATTTCAACCATCAGGCTTAGCTCATGGTATGTTAATGAGAGCCAAAAGAATCTTAAAATTATTTTCTCTTTCTATGAAGGCTGGCTCCTAGGAAACAATTTTATGGTTGCACACTTAAAAATTCTGCTTCATGTGCAAGAGCTGGGGGACTGCTCATTCTCTTTGTATTTCTGCTTTAAAAATCTTAGTTCTCTGAGGAAAATGGATGCCTCAGAAAGAATGAAGGTAGAGGAGAGGAGGGTCACACTGATGCTGAGAAGAAAGAGGAGAGAACTTTGAAATATGTTTTAAAACATTAGCTTCGTGGCGTGTATGAGCTGTGTCTCTTTGGAATAATTGGGCACATCCTAGATTCCTCATATATTGGAAAGAGGATGGGAATTCATGATCTCTATCTAAACTGAGCACTGCATGACTTTTTGGTACTGACCATGCAATCAGTTAGAGCTGCCTTGCAAGAGTAAGTCCTCGACTCCACCAACCATTGGACACAGGAACAAGCCCGGAGACACCCAGGTCCATGGGCCTAGGAAACAGGATGGGGGGAAAATGCCTAGCTTTTCAGTTCCTTGTTTGTTTGTTCATTTATTTATTTATTTATTATGAGATTTTAGAATGGAGGAAGAAGCAATGGGAAGGGAAAGAATAGTAGGTTCCAGATAGATCTCGGCTGCTTTAGGAGGACTAGACTAAGGACGCTCGTGGTTTCAGCGGGTTGAGGAAGGAGTTTGTGCTGTGAAAACAATAACAAAGCAAACAAGGCCAAGTGCTGAGCATGGCAGGAGACACAAGAGCCCAAGGCAAGGCGTCTGTTCTCATGGAACTTTCTATTCAGTGAGCAGAAAGAATTAATCGAGATGAAATACCAAAATGGTAATAATGATGCTCTTATTATATGTTAGATGTATGTTCAGAAAAAAGGAGAATTCAGAATGGTCATTGGGAAAGGAGTCACAGGGGTTAAGACTTGAGTTTGGTTCTGGAAGAAGGATTTGGAGAATTAAAGGGCAGAGAGTAGGCATGGCGATGGAAATGGACGAGGGTGCACGGGGGCAGTGTTAGATGCCTGTACAGTGAAGCGTCCAGTTTTATCTGTTGAGAGACTGTTTGTTGAATGGCTCACTCTGGGGATACAGCGATGAGCCAAAACTGACATGAGCTTACCCTCACACCAAGAGCGGCCACCGTGTTTCACCTGTAACAACGGGAAGGGATGGCGCCAGGTGTAAGAATTAGGACAGAATACAAAAGGGACGATGAAGCCACCATGGGTTTGTTGTTGTCAAATATCAATTTATTTTAAAATAAATTCTCTGGACATCCACATGTTTGTAATCTGGAAATTAGACTTTTCCTATTTTACAATTATTTTCATCTTATACTTCTATTGGTGCATTTTAATGGTACATGATAGTGAGATTCAGTGTGATACAGGCACTTATTATCATTGTTGTCCATGTCTGTAATGGTAAAAAGAACATAAAGACTAAATATCCAATAATAAAATTAGCTGAATCGAGACAAAGGCCAATAATAGTGCTCTTCTCTAGTTTATGCTGGTCACTATTTCATTTGAATTTGTTGTTATTGTTCTTTTAAAAAACTAGCAGAGGCCACTCATTAAAAAAAAAAATTCTGACAGATAAAAATACAAAAAATAAAAGCCTATCAATCAGCAAGAGATAATTATGTTCCCGTTTTGCTGTATATCCTTCCAGATCCATATGTGTATGTGTGTGTGTGTTTATTATACATACACATGTGTGCACATACAGTAGTGTGTGTGTGTGTGTGTGTGTGTGTGTGTGTGTAACTCATGTGTTAGGTAAAACTTATGGAGAAATGTACACATAATAAGCATGCAATTGGATGAGTTTTGATAAGTGTATACACCTATATAACCTCTCCTCCATTAAGATATAAAATAGTATCACCATCTCAGAAAGTTCATGGTGGTTTCCGGCCACTCTTGCCCCACCACGCTGCCATCATCTCTGTTTTCTCCACCCCAAGAAACAAGTTCTGCCTGTTCCTGCACTTCGTATACATGAAATCATTATAGTAGTTTTCTTTTTGTGTTTATTTGTAATTTGTTCTTTTCTTCCAAGTACTATTCTACTTCATGAACAGCACACCACAAATGATCTATTTTCATTTTGGTGGTTATTTGGTGGCTTCCAAGCTTTAGCAGTTGTGGATAGGTAGAGCTGTTGTGCACATTCATATACAAGTCTTTGTGTGAACATATGTTTTCATTTCTTTAGGAAAAATATACAGGTGTGAAATTTCTGGGTCTTAGAGTTATATGTATATTGGGTTTAATAAAAACTACCAAACAGCTTTTGAAATGGTTTATAGATTTTACTCTTCTATCAGAAATGTTTGACAGTGGCAATTCTAGACCTTCACTAACACAAGTTAGTGTCAAACTTCTTTTAATAGTAGCCATTACTGCAGAAGTAAAATGACATCTATTGCAATTTTAATCTCTATTTCCTTGATGACTAATATTAAGTTATCATTAATGAGCCTGGTAGCTATTTTTTGTCTTTTCTTGTAAATTGACTTTGAATTCTTTGTCTATTTAAAAAAATATTGGTGCATTCTAAACGATGGTGAGATTCACAGTAATGCATTTATATATACATACTAATATGAGAAGTTTATTATGAATACTCTTTTCATTTTCGTGTGTGTGTGTGTGTGTGTGTGTGTGTGTGTGTGTGTGACTGGGGATTGAACCCAGGGGCATTTTATCTCCTAGCTATACACCCAGCCCTTTTTTGAATTTTTTTGTTTTGAAACAAGATTTCCCTAGATTACAGGAAGTCTTGCTATGTTGCTGAGGCTGGGTCTTGAACCTGCAATCCTTCTGTCTCAGTTAATCCACCTGCTTCAATTGACCTACCTTGCATCATTCAGAATGCTCCTCCAGGTGGACAGCCACATGATTATAAAGCTCTCCACACCTAATTCCCTCCTCTCAGAGTTCACGGTCCTGTGTCACCTGTGGCTCAGTCTCCGAAGGCAGGCGTCACGTGTCTAGTTCTCCGGTTGTGTAAGGCAGATGGCAAATTCATTATAATCACAAGCAAAATTTGCTCCATTACAGTCCCAAGCAAAAGTTTCTTCTATGTCTTTACTGAGTTTCTCCCATTTTATCACTTTTTTTTTTTTACAAATCTCCAGCTGTTAAAAAAAAATCAACAACTATCCTTGACCCATTTCTCCCTTGACTGTACCATTTTCCTTTTCGTATTCAAAGCTCTGATACCAGCACATACGTATTCGTTGTGCTGGCTACAGGATTGTTGGCTGATCAATTAGTCTTTTATTATTGATGTAACTATATCTTGGATAATATTTCTTGCTCTGAAGTCTATTACATGTTGTTTGATATGAATATAGCCATTCTAGCTTTCTGATAAT
>PVLC010029069.1:0-20488 GCA_004027655.1 Graphiurus murinus
TAGGTACCTGACTCTATCAGTCAAATATGCTGCTAGCCACAGCTCAGGTTATTCAAGGTGTACTGACCTGTTTATAATCTCTGGTCTGTTTAGTGTTTCTGACCCCTCTATCCCATTACTCCTGAAACCAGATCCAGGTTCAAATTCCATATGCCTATTCATTCATTCATTTGTTCATTCATTCATTCATTTATTAATTAATTCATTTTTATTGGTGCATTGTAATCATATATCTTAATGAGGTACAAGGTGGTAGAGGCATACATGTACACAGCACTCATTTAACCCTTTCCCAGTTCCCTCCACATACCTCTTTCTAGCCAGTGGGAAAAGTTCATATTCTCTCTCTCTCTCTCTCTCTCTCTCTCTCTCTCTCTCTCTCTCTCTCTCTCTCTTTCTGGATCCAATGTTTTTTTTTTCAGATGTATTAGTCACCTATTGCTGAGTAACACTAATCCTGAAACTTAGTAGCTTAAAACCACATCCATTTATCTTACAGTTTCTGTGGTCAGGAATCTGCCTTAGCTGATTGTCTGATTCAGGGTCTCTCACCAGGCTGCCACTAAGGTGTTGGAGTCTGGTTGTATCTGAAGGCCCAAATGGAGAAGTTTCCACTTCTAAGGTTACTTTCATGGTGGTTTTCTGTCTATTGGTTGGCTAGCAGCAATCCCTGGCTACTTCTTATGTAGGTTTCTTCATAGTGTAGCTCACAACAGGGTTAGCTTTATCAGTACAAGAACTCGAGAAGAGAAAGAATGAGGGCAAGTTCAGGAATGAGAATGAGAGCCAGAGAGAGAAAGAGAGAATATAGTCTTAATACCTTATCTTAGAAGAGACATATCATGACTTTCACCATATTCTAGTCATTACAAGTCACTAGGTCACAAGTCACAATTGCCAAACTATGGAACCAGTCAAAATGTTCATCAACAGATGAACTGATTACAAAACTAGGGGATTTGTACAAATTAGAATTTTACTCGGTCATAAAGAAGGACAAAATTATGTCATTTTAAGGGAAATGGATGGAACTAGAAAACATTATGCTAAGTGAGATTAGTCAGTTACAAAAAGTACAAAAATCAGATGCTCTCCCTAATATGCAGAAGCTAGGGAGAAAGTGGGTCATAGTATGGACTCTAGACAAATAAGAAAAACCTTAGATGAGCAAGGAAGGTGACCTAATTGAAAGTAATGAGAAATGGGGGAGAGGGAAACACCCTAATTTACTTGATGGACATTCACAAATATATCAAAGTCAATCACTAAGCCCAACATGAGAAGAAGGTAGGAGAAGGGAATGGGATAGGAATTGGAGAAGGGTTAAATGATGCTGTGTGCATGTATACCTCTACCAGCTCATAACTCATTAAGATGCATGATTACAATGCACCAATAAAAAAGTTACTAGGTCAAACCCATGACCAAGTTTAGGGTACCACTCAACAGCATGACCTTCAGGAGGTGAGTACCACTTAATGGCATTTCAAAACTGCCTGCTATAATAGGGTACAAATGTATTGTATCTGGCACATCCAGTGAAAATTTGATTGATTAACTGTTTAAACCACATGAAACATTTGTTTATAGTGATAGTGTGTTTAACTGCTATACACTTGCAGACTAGTTAATGAATTTTATTTTGAATTTATTTTCTGTGATTTGTGGTTTTGTTTTGCTTTGTTTGTGTGCTTGTTTTATTGGTGCATTAGAAACATTTATGTTTAGCAGAGCTTTCTTTTCCTCAGAGCAGGAAGGGATTCACAGAGAGAAAGGGAACTTCTTATACAGGTTGCTTGTCCTCTTCACATAACCAGTTCTTTCTGAGTATGTGTAGCTCTGGACATCATCTGTCTCCTCATTGATGAAGATTTTTTTCCAAAGGTCCTGGTGTCCATCCTTGAAGTCTTATCTTTGCTGTTCACTCTCAATCCCCTCACAGTTAACTACAGAAGACTATGTAGGTCTAGAAGCTCAATAGGTGTCCAATCTAATAGGTTCTTAGACATTAAGCAAATCAACTGAGGTAGCAGAAACTAGCTTGATGACTAAATATTTTACCATCCTGAAAACTGAAAGTGGTCCCCCAAGAAATTGTCACCTACAGTTTGATGTCAATATATCCAATAATCAGCTGTGGATTGAGTGAGGTCCATAAAATTTCTATCTATAAGTTACATTTTTTGGACCCAAAGTGTTATAGGCTTTATAAAAAGGTATATAAGTTTAACAACCGATATTTTTTCCATATTGGTTTAAAACCATGATCTTATAACAGCAATCTTCTTATTTTAATTTCCTGACCAAAATATTTGATCTTTCAATATCATTATAGCTTTTTTTGGGGGGGGGTATTGGGGATTGAACTCAGGGGCATTCTACCTCCGAGCTACACCCCCAGCCCTATTTTTTATTCTTTATTTTGAAACCGAGTCTCACTAAGTTGTGGAGTGCCTCACTAGGTAGCTAAGGCTGGCTGTGAACCCGGATCCTCCAGTCTCAGCCTCCCGAATGCTGGGATTACAAGCGTGCACCACCACGCCCGGCCATTATAGCTTTTAAGATAAAGTTTTAACTATTCAAAATTATACTAGGGTTTTAATATCTGACACCTTCCTACCCGTCAGCACTCAAGTCTGGTTGTTTCCCCTCAAGCACCCTTCCCTCCATCCTTTCTGAGACATACAAACCTTTCTGCCTTTGACATGCATTTCCCTATTCCTTTGCCTCATTCTTTTAAGGACTCTGAAATAGTTCCCATTATTTTAGGGAACCTTCCTTAATTTTCCACTGCAAAGAGTCAGATCTCCTTTAAAGAAATAGCTATATTCAGCTGCAAACTGTAAGTGTCTAGCTGTTATCCCTGTTGGGATCCACCTTGGTTTTTTAGCTGAAGCTGTGCTCTCTTCCCAGTAGTGGAGCCTGGCAGAACTGCAAGGGTCAAGACTTTCATTCTCAAACAGGACTCCTCCAAAGGGTAGTCATTGCTCAGGAACTGCTGGTGAATGAGACATTGTCAGCTCTACTTCTTGGTATGAAGCTTCTTCCTGTCATCCCTGCTTCTTCTGTTACCTCCATAGATGTTATCCCACTGTAAAACTCTTACCTCTTATTGTCTGCCTCTCAGAGGACATGGCTAAGACATTGAGATGTTGATGCTTCTCTTCTATTACATACCATGCCAACATCTTCTATAGCACCCATCATATTGTTTCATAGTGAAAAGTGTTAAACTACAGTGTTCTTCAGAGCAAAGAGAATTTTTTCCTTATTTGTACCACAGGGCATCACATTATGAGTGGTATACTGCAAGTGCTCAGCAGTGTCTTAAGCCAGCAAATCCACCAAAGGCCAGCCACTTGCATCAGCCTTGCTTTCAATTGTTTTATTAGTCATTGCCTCATCCCCCTTCCAACTATTGGCTTTATTTATTACAACCACTCATATCCCTTTTCTAAATCCCAGAGTTTTGCTGCCTGTTCTTCTACCTCTTGTAAGAACTCACAATTTAGGGCTTATGACTGTGACAACATTGATTTTTTAAATTTTCATTTTAATATGTAGCCTTCAGATCAAGTGAGTTAGTTAGTTTACTAACCTCAGAACTGTAATGGTCTTTTAAACAAAACAGGAATTATTTCCTCCGATTCCTTCTTTTGACAAATGTTGCTTTGTTACAAACTATCCCAAGTATTAGTGGCTTAAAATAGCATTCATGATCTTATCCTTTCTGTGGGTGAGGGATCCAGGCATGACTTTCCTGGGTCCTCTGACTCCAGGTCGCTCACAGGCTGCTCTCCAGGTACTTGCTGGGTTTGTAGTCACCCCAAGGATCTACTGGGAAAGGCAACACTTTCAAGATCAGGCACACATACAGGTTGCCAGGATTCTGTGTGGGTTGTTAAACAGAAGCCTCAGTTCCCCACTGGCTTGCCACAGATTCACTGTTTCCCGGGTCTCTCTGCAAAATACCTTCTGAGTGAGGAAGTGAGAAGAGCCAGAGGGAGTATGAGCAAGGGGAAATACCTGGTTTTTCATAACATAATATCAGACTTGAAGGTCCTTCATGCCATATTCTGTTCATTAGAATTGGGCCATTCAGTCCAGTCCTCATTCAAAGGGAATGTGTTATACAATAAAGAAAATACCAGAAAGTGGAACACACTGGGAGTCTACCACATACAGTGAGCTGTTTGTCAAACTCCATAGTTTTCTCTCTTCAACTTCTCCATGAAAATATTTTCTATTTTGATCACAAGCTTTTATTGAACACTTGATTAATGCAGGCATGCTTCAAAAGTATAACAAATGTCTTCCTTTTTCAATATTTTATCCAGCACACATATTAATGCTATAATACTTGCAATAATTCCTTTATAATATTAATAATTTCCTTCCAATAAGTATATTTATTGAGTACCTACTGTGTACCTAAAATTATATTAGGCATTAGAATTTCTAAAACAATTAAAGCCTCAAAGATAAACTTTGATTTCTACCAATTTTTTCAGTATGATTTTAATTAGCTTCATTTTATAGTAGAAGTCACCCTCTAGAATTTAACCCAATAATATTTTATGAAAAATAATTAATCTTTGATATACACTTTAGGGATTATGCTATTAAGTTAGTTATGTGTTTGGGTTTTTACAACATAGTAGGATGAATGCCCTTGTTTGAAAATGCATTATTGCTTCTAATTTTGTTGTTCCTATTAATGCTTTGTTTGTACAATAAAACTGGCTGCCCTGATTTAGATCCCTGTTTATAATAATGGGTGAAGTCATACATTTATAGTAGGAACATTAAAAACAACTAGACTAGTATATACAGTCATAATAGCTGTAGTTTCTCTCCCTCTTTCTCTCTTTCTCTATCTCTCTCTTAATAATATTGATTGATTCTACATTAGTTTGCTTTAAACTTAAAGCTGGTTTCCTTTTGCAAATTTCTTTTTCCTTTATGCCCAAATATGCCACAAATTAATTGTATAACTCTTAAGCACAAAAAGAATAGATGGAAAACCACTGCATTAAGTCAGACCAAAATGATGCATGTGGTTGCTTGACATCCATCCACCGAACTGAGTATCGCATTAAAACAAACACTTGGTCTAACCAAAAGTTACTCTTAGCTGGTTCTAGAAATCATTCTGCCTGGATAGCAGTAGAAAGAGCAGAGAGTAGAAAGTGGAAGAGAGAAGAGGTGATATGTAGCCGGGCATGGTGGTGCATGCTTGTAATCCTAGTACTTGGGAGACCAAGACCGGAGGATCCGGGTTCGCGGCCAGCCTCAGCTATCTAGTGAGGCCCTCTGAAACTTAATGGGACCCCGTTTCAAAATGAAAGAACAAAAAATAGAGCTGGGGGTGTAGCTCGGAGGTATAATGCCCCTGAGTTCAATCCCCAGTACCGGAAAAAAAAAAAAAAAAAAAAAGGTGATAGGTCAGTAGCACAGAATGATAATGGCATCTTGAATTCTAATAATCATGATTTGATTTTCTTTTGGTACTGGAGATTGAACCATTCTTTTTTTTTTTTTCCCTTTTAGTGATTTTATTGGTGCGTTATAGTCTCAAATCATAATGTAGTTCATGAACCCAGAGGCATTCTACCTCCAAGCTACAGCCCCAGCCCATTTTATTCTATTCATTTCATTTTAGGTTAGTTTTTTTAATTTATTTTAAAACATATCTCAAACCTGCAGTCCTCCTCTCTCAGCCTCTCAAGTACTGGGATTACAGGCGTGTACCACCAGATCCAACTGACAACTTGGATTCTAAGTGCAAACGATCTGATGATCAATCACTGAATCCCAAGTGAGAGAAAAGGAAGTAGAACCAGGACTAGCTGATATGAGATTTATTTGGGTGAGTATATCTATAGAGCGTGGTTTGACTTTTTTTTTTTTTCTCTTTGAGTGGGCCTCTAAATTTATACAATGGTTTTTACAGTAAATAATTACATTGAGCCAGGTGTGGTGGCACACACCTGTAATCCCAGTACTTGTGAGGCTGAGACAGGATGATAGAAGGTTTGAGGTCGGCCTCAGTTCAATCCCTAGTCTGCCTGCCTGTCTGCCTCTCTCTCTCTCTCTCTCTCTCTCTCTCTCTCTCTCTCTCTCTCTCCCCCTCTCCCTCTTCCTCTCCCTCTCTCTCATTTCAAATGTTAGAAATGCTTTCATTACTCAACTCTGTGATAGGAGTATGATAGAAATAACAACCTTTTTTTTTTTAATGTCTGACAAAACCAGTGTGACAGATAATATTAAAGTGTGGCAAGGAAGTGCCAAACTGGGCAATGTTTGTTCTGCTGGTCATTGCTTCTTAGCCAGAGAAACTTGAGGTTCCAATTTCCTTGCTGGGGGAGGAGGATGCAAAGATTTAACCAGGATACATAAATAAATGATGCCAACTTTATAATATTCCTGAGATTAGAGAGAAAAAATAAAACTTAAATTTCAACTATTTTAAAATGGATTTATTTTGATATAATGTATTTATCTCCTGTGCTCTAGAGTAGACAAAATTGCTGCTTTGTTTGGGCATGGTGGATGGCAATTTTGACTGCCACAGGGCATTGGCAATGTCTGGAAGTATTTTTGATCGTTTCTGCTGAAGAGGTGCTAATGTCATCTAGTGGGTAGAGACCAGAATTCACAAAGAATGGCAACTGTGATAAAGCCCCAAATTTCAATTCTATCAAGTTAGAAAAGCCCTGAGCTAAGAACAAAGTGGACACAGAGAAGAAGGAGAGAAAGGCAGAATAGAGAATGTGGTGCTAGTGAGCCAAGAAGCCATCCCTAGAAGCATCAGCTTAGGAAAGGGGAAGGAGGCTTGTCCCTGATCAGAGGGCATGCTCTTGCCCATGTTGGGATGGGCCGAATATTTACCAGGGTCATAGCCCAGTCCTTCCCAGGTGCTGGGACATCAGCACAGGGGCCAGTCAGAATTAACACATGAGGGCTCCACTTTCATGAACAGGTTGAGCACTTTTATAATAGTTGTAGGTTACCTGGGCACAGTTCCACCTGCCTATAATCCTAGTACTTGAGAGGATGAGATAGGAGGAGACCAGCCTTGGTAACTTAGTGAGACCCTAGGCAACTTTGTAAGACCCTGTTTCAAAATAAAAGGGGTTAGGAGTATAGCTTGGAGATATAATGCCCCTTGGTTCCTTGGTTCAACATATATATATGAAGAGATATATATTTAAGGGAGCACTCTTTCCCATCTACCTGTTGCCATATAAGCATACAGTGATCCTTCCTAGAGATATAACAAAAAACACATCTTTGAAATGAAGAGCAGCCCTCCTTGGCCACGAGTCCTGTCCACACCTTCTTGATCTTGTACTGCCTATGCTCCAGAACAATGAAAAATAAGTGTCTGTTGGTTTCAAGTTACCCAGTCTGTGGTTTTTAATTACAGCAGCACATTTACACGAAGAGCCTGCTCCTACCCTCACCACTGTCAAATACTCTGTACCGAACGCTACCATTGGGAATTGGCATACAGGGACCCACTGAAAGTTTAAAAGTAGGGTGTGAAGGAGAAAAGAATCTGTAAGTGAAACAGTGACAGAGAGGTAAACCTTTGCACATTACTGAAGGGTTTCTAAAGTGGTTACATTCTTGTGAAGTGGCCTGAAAAATGCTCAACTGAATCAAATTTACCTGAAAGCTCATTCAGTAAATTATTTGATAGAGGATCAAAAGTTAGTCAAGAAAAAAAAAAAGTTGTCCTTTATATTTCTGTTAAACGCACTGTTGTAACTGTGAAATATCATACCGGTTACCACACTTCTAGTGCTTTTTATTTCTTGACATTGAATAGCAAACTGTGAGACAGGACCTTTGATATGACTGATCATTACTTTCCCTTCATGTGACTGTTTCATTCCTAGAAGTTGTATCCTTTAATGATGCAGAGGCCAGCTGTCAATGATTTACATGTTGGCAGCTCCCTCCCATCTCATTAATTCTTATTCCTTCTTTTTGTGTCAACTTAAACCTCTCTTCCACCTGGAAACTTTCCCCGACCACTTCAGATTAAGTTAAAAGCCCCTGAAATGCTTTTCACAGCACTTAACCAACTTTACTGTAATTCATTATTAAATTATTCATTTTCTTTGAGGGCAAGGTCATTGCTTATGGGTTGCCATGGCCTCTCCAGTGCCTAACAGTACTTGACACATTACAGGCATTAATGGATGTGGGTTTCTCTAAGTAATTAAAATCTGTTGAACTCTGCAATGACAATCTAGCTTAACAGCCAATTATAGTCTTTATCAACTTTCTCCCCCATTTTCTACATTCAAAAGTCTTATTTCTGTCATGCATCTGCCTATCATTTATGAAAATTGTTTGTTTTGAAGAATCAATATTGAAATTGTATTGTTCCATATTTCCTGGGTAACATAAAGTAGAACCATCCATTGGTTTCCCTTGGAGGAGGAAGGAAATGTGGTGAAAAAAAGATCATGGGTTTTAGAGGCTGGCACAATCCAGGTAGTATATTGACTCCAGTGCTTACCAAATTTTTGATCTTAGAAACAGCTTATTTACGTGTTTGTTTCTTAATATCCAAAAAGGGACAAAATAACACCTACTTGTATTTTTGCTAAATAAGTAATTTTAGCTAAGATTTCCAATGCTATTTATGGAAGGTATTGACTGATTTCTTGAAGATAATGCTACACTGCATGAAATTGCCCCAGTGCTGTTTATTTTCCTGTGTTCAAGTTCATCACAGATTATGAAATTCCAAGTTATTATTCTGCCTCTGATTTCCTAGTCATAGTGTGTTATATAGCATTCACTAGTTTGTTGGTGATTAATTTATAAGCCTGTTTCACTACCAAAACATTTACAATTTAGGGCATTTCTTAAAAGCAGATAATTCTCTTTGACAGAACTTGCTAGTAAAGGGTAAAAAAAAAATGCATCTCCTCTTTCCTCTGGATGAGCTGAACCAAGGGAAGCAAGATCTGTAGAATGTCAACATCTCAATCTCTCATCTTGCTTAAAAAACTGGTGAAGCATGGAGTTAACAGAATGGAAGTGCTGATACTGAGCTATTTCATAATAGAACTGATGACTAAGGATGTAATTTGTATGACTTTTAATACTACCAAACTGAAATTGGAGGAGAAAAAATAATTGCATATGGTCTTAAAAATGGTTATTAAACCTGAAAAATTCACTGGAATATGAGTTTATTATCCATTTTATGATTAGAATTTCTGGCATTGTATTCCCACAGCCTTCTGGGTGGAGTCTCAGTTCTGTGATTTGATGTTGCTCTCTGTGATCTGTCCCACCCCTGTCTCTCCACCACACTTCCTAACAATCACTCTCATTTATACCATGCTGGTATACTGATGATTTTCAAATAAATTGCGTTTTATGACCTGACCTTTCCAAGTAAAGCTTATCACCCCACCCATAATCAATAACATACATGTGCAGCTAATGTATTCAACAAATATTAACTAAATGTCTTCTACATGTAAGCAATAGCAGGAAGTTCCTGAGAAAGGCAGTGTTGAAAGCATGGCTTCTTTTCTCAGAGAATATGGCACCTTACAAAGAGAGCTGTGTAGACAGATAATGCTCAAAAATGATATGGGTAATAGAGATAATGCAATGGAGGAAATGTAAGATCCTGAAAAAATGAGCAGATTTGGAAGGCAATTCAGAGAGGTGATAATTGAGCTGAGTGCTAAGTGAGGGTTAGAAGTTGAGAGAATTGGAGGAAAAGGTGGAACTATGACACACCTTGGTGCATTAGGAAAAATACTTGGAGGAACTGTGAAATAACGGACTACCAGTTAATAGTGAATGATGTGGTCTGGACCCACAGGTCTTACTTAGTCTCTGTTCTGAGTCTGGCTGCACAGCCTCTGTATACATGTCTAACCTCTCTGAAGCTCAATATCCTCATCTACAACAGGTGTCAGGAATACCTTTCCATGGTGTAAGAAAATTGATTGCAAATATATAGCACACTGTGTTTGAGTACATTCTAAGGGTAAAAAATATTACTTTTATGATAGTATTAATATTTTGGGGGATCTTGTATTATGCGAGATGTTGGTATGAAATGAGAAATATGTTTAAATTTAGAGAAGGCCAGGTATGATGGTGTATACCTGTACTTGGGGAACTAAAACAGGAGGATCAGAAATTTTTGGAAAGCCTCAGCAACTTAATGAGAACCTCAGCAACCTAGAAAGACCCTGTTTCAAAATAAAAAATAAATAAAATAAGGCTCAGCATGTAGCTCAGAGATACAATACCCCTGGTTTTTATCCCCAGTTTAAAAAAAAAAAGTTAAAGAAGTATTAGTCAAAATGCTTAGGCATGTCATAAATGGTTGACAAGGTAATGGCTCCCAGAGATATACACAATCTAATCCCAGAACCTGTGGATGTTAACTTATATGGCAAAAGGAACTTAGCAGATGTGATTAAATTAAGGATCTTAAGCTAGGAAGTTCATACTGTATTATTGGGGTGAGCTCGATTCAATGGCTAGAGTTTGTAAAAGGAAGATGGAGTCAGAAGAATCAGAATCAGAGGACATGTCATGAGGAAAGCAGAAGTCAGGAAGTATTTGAAGACACCACAGTATTTTGAAGTTGGAGGGCAGCACCTTGAGTTTGGGAATGCAGACAGCCTCCAGCAGCTGGAAAAGGCCAGGGAACATTCTCCAGAGCCAGTGGAAGGGCCACATCTACATTGTAGGACTTCTGACTTCAAGTACTGTAAGATAACACACATGTGTTTTTTAAAGTCTTCAAGTTTTACTAATTGGTTAAAGCAGTAATATTGAACCATATGTATATAAACATATTATGGATTTACACTTAATCTTGTGGTCAATGGAAAAACATTACAATTGTAATAATGTAATAAGAGTATCAGGTATATAATTTAAAACCAAACCAATACTATAATTGCAATAAAAAGTTTGGATCAGAGATGAGCAATACTGTAGAGAAGGGGAAATTTCTCAGTCTAGACTCAAGGTAAAAAAGGTTGAGTAAAAGAACTTTTAAACAGTAGAATCAGGTTTTATGATCTCTGAAGCTTATATTGTACATCTGAAAATATGCAAAATTCCTAATGCAAAAGTAAGAGCAAAATTAAATATTTATTTAGTGTGAGAAACAAACCAAAAAAACTATTTATTTCATAAAGTAATAGATATCACACCATTAAATTTTAGAAAAAGATCATATTTTTATTAACTGTCCAACACAATTTATAAAGCCCTTTCCCCAACATTTCTATATCCTATTCCAAGGTCTTAGAAAAGACAGCAAATTAGAAACTCTAAAGCTCAACTGCATTAGTTTAATGGCAAATCTGCCTCTGAATGTAATATATGGGACTGGAGACTTACTAAGTAGAGAGACAGAAAGTACTTTGGGGAGATGGTATGGGTATGAGTATCTAGATGATGTTGGCCTCTCCTACATAGCGTTCAGAGAACAATGATGCTTTAAGTTCACATCTGTTTGGTTGAACAATGGAATTCTTTTTTTTTTTTTTTTTTTTTTTTTTCCGGTACCGGGGATTAAACTCAGGAGCATTCTACCTCCGAGCTATACCCCCAGCCCTATTTTTTATTCTTTATTTTGAAACCGTG
This sequence comes from Graphiurus murinus, assembly GCA_004027655.1. Taxonomy (NCBI): domain Eukaryota; kingdom Metazoa; phylum Chordata; class Mammalia; order Rodentia; family Gliridae; genus Graphiurus; species Graphiurus murinus. Next base: position 11,653 of record PVLC010029069.1, read on the forward strand.
TCTCACTAAGTTGCAGAGTGCCTCACTAGGTAGCTGAGGCTGGCCACGAACCCAGATCCTCCGGTCTCCGTCTCCTGAATGCTGGGATTACAAGCGTGCGCCACCACGCCGGGCTTGAACAATGGAATTCTTAAAGGACGGTGACTTGTATCCTAACTGGCACCCACTATCTGCTCTAAAGCATCTTTTGAGTGAATGATTACTGTAAAGAATGCAAGTAGAACTGAAAGTTACATACATATTTTGCATTTTAAAGAAGTAAGGTTTATCACCAGGTGTGGTGCCACATGCCTGTAATCCCAGTACTTGGGAGGCTGAGACAGGAGGACAGGAGGACCCCAGGTTCACAAGACAGCCTCAGCAATGTAGGGAGATTTTCAACAACCCAGCAAGACCCTATTTAAAAACAAAAAGTAAAAAGGGTGGGGAAAGCTGGGCGTGGTGGCGCGCACACACACGAGTAATAAATAGCTCGGAGGTAGGACGCCCCTGCCTGAGTTCAATCCCTAGTACCGCCAAAAAAAAAAAAAAAAAAAAAAAAAGGGTGGGGAGTGTAGTTCAGAGGTAGAATTCCCATGGGCTTAATCCTTAGTACCCCACACACACACACAAAGGTAAGAAAAGAAAAAGGAATAAGATTTATAAGGTTTACAGTGTATGGCATCATTTTATAAACTAAAACATTGGGGCAACTTTACTTAAGGTGAAAATTCTTTACCACTCTATGTACTATGAGTTATGAGAGCACAAAAAGTATAGAAACTGTCACTCTATTGTAATAATAACTACATTAAACCAAACTGTATTTAATCCATCAAAGATCACATCCACCCACAAAACATTCTACCAAAAAAAAGTATTTGAATGAGGAATAATATCTACAACAAGCAGAAATTATTCCATATTAATAACTATAGCATATATTCAAGTAAGTTCTTATAAACCTAGGAAGATAGCTAAAGGGACAAAGATTGAGGAACAAATTAGCATTTTGAGTAGCATCATTCTAAAGCAAACTTAGGTGAACAGATAACAATTTTGATCAACATTATTCATGCCACTTATATGTTTTTAATATATCATTAATGATGTAAAGCTAGCAGAGTGAGTCTTGCAATGTGTGTATGTGTGTGAGCCCAGGTGCATATGTTAGGAAGAGAGAGCCAGATAATCACAACTTTTAATGACCAAGAACAAATAAGTCTTCTGCACTCATTATGTCACTTTCAAAAACCAAAAGGCACATCATGTATTGGTACATAACAAGTACTTGCTTTTTTCTAAGAATCTACTATGTATATAAGATACTGTTTTATAATTTTAAAGAGGATGAACTAATGTCTGAAATTTCAACAAACTCTTTTAATACATAGATTCAATTTGTCATAATCAAGATCAAATTAAGTACCTGGGAAACTGTATAATTAAAAGAATGTCATAGCTGTTCTTACTGTTCGCATCAATTTCTATTAGAACCTGAGGGAGGGAAAACCATATATATTATATATATACTATATATAATATATATAATATATATTTAATATAATATATATATATATATAACATTATTGAGGTTAGCAAATACTCATTATTTTAGGAAGAATTTACTACTTCAAATAGCCTAAAACAAACAAACAAAAATATTGGATGCCACTCATATGGGTATAATATGCCTGATTAAGCTTCCTCATACTATTTTTGGTCACTCTAAAGAAGTGAAGCTGAACTTCTTTTTCTGCCTTGGAAAATAGGTAAAGCAATTCTCAAGTGGTTTTGCATGATGCAATATTCATTGAAAACTGTGCAATGGCTTCTACTCAAATGATCATCGGAATGGGGCATCATGCACTTGAATGTGTGAGCTAATCACTTAAAAGTATCAATGACAATCTGTTCTTTTTTTTTCTGATCCTAACTCTAATAATTCTTATATAATATGCCCTTCATATTACAAATATCAAAAGTATGACTTTACATTCTATGAAGTATTTACTATTTATTGAGACCAGAATAACTTGATTTAATTCCAATTAGCAATTAAATAAGAATTCTAATTATATCAAATGAGCTCCATATACTGAGAAATTGCTTAACTGATATATAATTTATCCACACCAATTAGAGTAACATGATTATATTATGAACTTCAGACTAATCCTACTTCAGAAAGAAGATTGAAACAGAAAATAGTGACAAATAGCTCAGGTGATACTTTATAGAGAATTTAGGGACCTAAATTAAAAAATGTAAAAAGAAAAATATAGCTTAGTAAATAAAACCCTGCAAAATTTAAATCTGTTAATTACCCTAAGACAGAGATTTAATTCAATAAACAATAATAGTAATTTATCTTCAGATGCTATGCTAACATGTTATATTTCTTGGTGTGATGGATTAAAAATAAAGTGTGACTGGCTTTCTGCACTGATAATTGGGAGCATTTCTAGTCTTTTGTTATATCTTGCCAAGAAATCACTCGAGTATATTGGAAAAAAATTAGATCTAGTCTTTAATTAACCATGGAACCAAAGATCAGCCTATGATTTTTTCTTTCTTTTTTGTCAAAAATTATTGCCATTTAATTATTTTGAATGAATTGCATATTAGCCTCTGTAATTTCAAGGCCCACATATTTTAATAATTTTGTTACTCAGAGAATCTCAAAACACATAAGTACGATTACTGAGACTTAAAAGATGTATTTTTTTCTAATATAGAAATTTTCATATTATTTTCTTCTTCATTCATTATTATTTGAATAAAAATTTCCTCAATATTTAGTTTAAGGTCCAGTGTTAATTTATTGATGGCACGAGCCATTCATGCTAATTGGGAAATACACACACACACACACACACACACACACACACACAGTTCTTAAACTTTATTTTTAAAAGTTCATTTTTTCATTTACTTCAAAAACAATCAAGAGTCAAGGCATTGAATGATCTTAATGGATAACACAAAAATGGACCAGTGATGGGATTAGCTCAGGGCTCCTCACCTCAGTCTATTGTCCTCTTTTCTCAGTGGGAGCTGTGTACTCCAGTAACCTTGACACAAAGCAGTGCTGCTCAATTCTCTTTCTATAGATTCGCTTTTATTCTGTCCCAGCTTTTATTTGCTTATCATTTATAGCTCTTATGTTAAATATATGTTCCCTGTCTCAGACACTCCCTCTACACATTTCAAAAGTTTTATTTATTTTTATTTTTAACTTTAAAGTTAGTAGTTCCAGATCAAAAGATTTCCAGAAGTCACCCTTTTTATTAACTGAAGAAAACTGGATGTGAATTGTTTGAATTGTCTGAATTTAAACCAAGAAGCTTCAGGGACAGAATTGTTACCTTTCTTCGAAATGTTTTGCAGAATCTAGGGCACTCCGGGTGCTGAGTTATCCACTTAAAGGACTCCTTTCTTTGCTCATAAAAAGAGCGGGCAAGCATTTATGAAGCTAATGCTGAAAGGCAGAGTAAATCCTTAAATCCTTCTCAACTTAAGACTGTTGAGAAAATAGCTTACTGAGGACTTACAATCTTGTTTCTGAAACATGGCTCAATTTTTCCCAATGGATTTCTTTATTCATGATGTGAAATTTTAGTATCAAAATGTCAAATAAAAGGAAGAATATTATTTCTACAAAAGTGAGCACAGAAAAGGGAATGTAAGTTTAAGTACCAATAAAGTAATTCTCTTTTTTAGCAGACTGATTAAACATGATATATATTCAAAATTGCAAATATGTATACACATATAACCCTTCCTAAAACAGGTAAAATAACCGTGGTCTATTTAGAATGGGTAGAGGTATATGTATGTAGGTGGACAGATATATAAATACATGCATGCATACATATACATACACAGATGGGTGTGTAAAGAGAAAGGGAGAGAGAGAGAGAGAGAAACTGAAACATCTTGATCTGACTTTCCTGTCCCTATCCATTATTCCCTTTACAATTGATCTTTATTATGCAGAGGAAGGATAAATGTAAGAATCTCCCTATACTCATCATATAAATTTATCAATTTATCAATAATCTGCTAGTCTTGTTTTATCTAGTCTACCACTCTTCCTCCCTAGAGAATTTTAAAGTAAATTCCAGATTTTATTCATATTGGCTGCTGAATGTTTTGCCCTGTGTATGTTACTGATGAATAGCTCTTTGGTGAAAGTGGAAACCAGCAAGCCTAGACATATCTTATCTTGATGTAAGAATCCTATAACCAATCATTAATAATAACCTTATTTTTACTAGTTTTTTTTTTTTTTTCTGACATACCAAAGGCCTAGGAAGTAAGGACAATTTTAACCTATGAAATGACTATAATTTCTGTTGAAATCAGGATTCAAAAGGTCAGACTGGAGCCTTAAGGTCCACACTGACCTTACCTGGTCCTCCTGAATTTCCTGGCACTGTGCTATCTATCCATCATTTCCCTCTCTGATGGCACAACAGATAAATTGCATTGCCAAAGGGAAGACATTATTAACACTGGTCAACTTAAGCATACCAGCATTTTGAAGATGATGCAAAATATTTACTTTTCCTATCAAGTTATCCTTCAGTTCATGCAGAGTTGACCTCAGATGAGCAACAGACCTGCTTTTCCTTTCATTTTCCTAATCTCACTCACTCTATCTCTTTCAGTTGTTTCTTTCTTTCTGTGCTTCTCAGGAGTCACAATTTCTATCATGAGCCAAGGCCTAGAGGTGCTTGCTTCCTTGGGAAAACATTTGAATTTTAGGAGGACAGTTTGATTTTTTAAGGATTATATGTTGTTGTGCTAAAATTGACAACTTTACTAGGCATGATGGCACAAGCCTGTAATTTCAGTACTTGGGAGGCTGAGACAAGAGGATCACAGATTTGAGGACAGCCTCAGCAATGTAGTGAAACTCTCAGCAAACTAGTAAGAACTTGTTTCAAAACAAAAAATAAAAATTAAAAAAAAAAGGGCAGAGGATGTAACTAGGAGGTAGAATGTCCTGGGTTGAATTTCCAGTACCAAAATAAAATAAAATAATGAAATAAAATAAAATTGACAACTTCATTGCAAAATAGTAACAAAACCAAAAAGAAACAAAATAAAAATTCTCTAAATATAGTAATAGTAAGAGAAATGTAAATTAAACTTAGATGGTTAGGTACAACTATTAACCTGGAAAGCATTATACAAAGATCTAATAAATTTATAGATTTGCTTGTGTAAATATAAAAATAGTGTATCCTTTATAGAAGACTTTTTTGAGTAGATGTAGCAAAATTTGAAAATATTCACAATTTTTACTGAAAACGATGAATATAGAAATATAATTAAAGCCGGGCATGGTGGCGCACGCTTGTAATCCCAGCATTCGGGAGGCTGAGACTGGAGGATCCGGGTTCACGGCCAGCCTTAGCTACCTAGTGAGGCACTCTGCAACTTAGTGAGACTCGGTTTCAAAATAAAGAATAAAAAATAGGGCTGGGGGTGTAGCTCAGAGGTAGAATGCCCCTGAGTTCAATCCCCAGCACCGCAAAAAAAAAAAAAAAAAATATATATATATATATAATTATTTTGCATATTATCAATTCAGTAAAGCTCTATATAAAGAAAATTTCCTATAATATTACCCACAGTGGCCAAGACTAAAACAAAAGAGAATATTAAACATTAGAGAAAGGTTGAATAAATTATACCATTAGAACGTCATATGAATTAGAATACATTAACTACATATGAGTTGACTTAAAAGAATTTATAGATTGGGCGTGGTGGCGCACACTTGTAATCCCAGCATTTGGGAGGCTGAGACTAGATGATCCGGGTTCAAGGCCAGCCTCAGCTACCTAGTGAGGCACTCCACAACTTAGTGAGACTCTGTCTCAAAATAAAGAATGAAAAATAGGGCTGGGGGTGTAGCTCAGAGGTAGAATGCCCCTGGTTCAATTCCCAGTACTAAAAAAAAAAGAATTTCTAGGAGGTAGAGTTAAGTGAAAATCAGAGCATTGGGATTTCAGGAGCTCTTCTATTTATATGTATCTGTATTGTAGGTGTATGTGAAAGTGGAGAATTACTAGTCATTTAAATAGGGGAAAAGACAAAAAGCAAAGCCAGGAAGGAAGAATGTGGAAGCTTGCCTGGCAATGTTGGTTGCCACTGGAGGCCCATGATCCCAAATCCACAGCAAGATTAGATAGTATGTTTGTGTGATTTCCCCTAATGGCATTTTAGTCGAATGTTGTGGGTGCAAAGAAGTTAAACACAGATCCACTTTATTATATGCACATACAATATGCGTGTATCTCCTTGCTTTGTTTTTAAGAGACCTGATAAGATGAAAAACACATTAAGCCTAACTATGAGCGGGTGTCTTAATTAAAGAAAGCCTCTCTGGCTCCAGTATTTTCTTTTTCCTTTCCTTTGGTGCCCCAGGGATTTTTAAAGCTGGGACCAATAAGTCATGAAGAGTGGGGGGTATAACTTTGCTTTGTAAAGTGGAAGAAAACAGACTGTGGCAACACAATTAAGAAAAATAGGTGTGCTTGACAAATAAATTTTAGCAAAAAAAAATATCAAATTTGATTATCAGAAAATGATTTTCCAAAGAATTATCTATGGCCCCATATTTCCAGGGACATCTTTATTGTTCTGCTACCTACTATATATGTGCCTCTTTTTATTTCCCTGTATAAAGGGACATAATTATGCATATATAATTCCAATTTTTCACTAAACCTTATTCTACTTAAATTCTGTTTGTGTGGTTTTCTCTGCCCATGGAGTATTTCTTCAGAACAACTCCTGAAAGAGACACTAACAGATCAATGAAAGTACAATCACAAAGTTTGCAGAGAGGCTTCCCAAACGAGACCATCCATACACAGTTCAGAGTTACTATTCAGAACCATTACTACCCTATTAGGTCACATACAAAAGTTAAGGCAAATGGCTATGAAAAGCCCAAAATTAGTGCAGGACAATTTTGGCTCTCTACCTACAACTCTCCATAGTCACGATGCTCCATTCGGCCAAGTTTGAAGTCTGCAATATATTTAATATAATTGCAGCTTCTTCAGAGAACTGAGCTCATGAAGCTTCATTAGATCTGAAATAGTATTTCCAACAGAAAACAGCAAATCAAAATCATTAAGTCATAACTAATATTCTCTCATGTATCAACTTTATCTTTTTTCTCCATATTCAGTAGTGTGTGTGTGTGTGTGTGTGTGTGTGTGTGTGTGTGTGTGTGTGTGTGTATGTGTTACTAGGGATTGAACTCAGGGGCTTTCTACCTCTGAGCTACAGCCCCAGTGGTATTTTATTCTTTCTTTTGAAACAGGGTCTCACTAGGTTACTGAGAATCTCACTAAATTGCTTGTTAAAGCTATTCTTGAACCTATGATCCTCTGGTCTCAGCCTCTCAAGTACTGGGATTACATTCATGTGCCACCATATCTGGCTCATTTTCAGTTTTTATACATACACAAATATATCTTGCATAATTTCCACCATACAATATATAAACTTTCTAATCAGAGCATTTAGAAATGAGATAAATTGTAGCCTGGAGGGGTGGTACACACCTATAATCCCAGTACTTGGGAAGCTGAGACAGATGAATCTCAGGTTAGAAGCCAACTTCAGGATTTAGGGAGACCCTCAGCCGTTTAGCAAGACCCTGTTTCAAAATAAAAAATTAGCTGGGCATGGTGGCACATGCCTATAATCCCAGTACTTGAGAGAGTGAGACAGGAGGTATAACCCCTAGGTATAATCACCATTAACACACAAAGAAAGAAAGAAGAAAGAAGAAAGAAGAGAGGAGAGAGAGAGAGAGAGAGAGAGAGAGAGAGAGAGAGAGAGAGAGAGAGAGAAAGAGAAAGAGTATGAAGAAGTGAAAGAAGTAAATCTTTAAATAAAAAGTTGCATAATCTACTAGCTACATTGATGTTGTTTTAGTATTGATTCTTCTCTTGTCTTCCATTATTATTCTTACTCCCCAGGGGGCTAAATGTTGGGGAGACAGGATTAAGAATACATTATATACTTGTTACCTCATCATTATTCTACTACTCCATTTTTATTTTTTAAAATTGTTTTGCTAACTTGCAAGAGAAAAAATATTCAATAGTTCTAGCCAAGCAAATGTGTTTACTTTAATAAGTCTAAAATTAAAAAAAAATTCTAAAAGATACTACCAATTCTGTATTACTAGAATAGTGCTTATAGAAATGAAATTTATAGTATTCTGGGGCTTATGACATAATGTGAATTAAATTCAATTCTCAAACTCCTTCTTATAAAAGCTTAATCAAGTCTTCAATTATTAAACTATCTTAGATGAATTGGGTAGATATTTGGGGAAAAGAAAGCTATAACATAGGAGTATAGGCATAATTTGTTATTTTCAAGTTCAAACACCTTCATCACTCAGAGTTGTGCACCTTGGGAAACATATATATAGTTGACTCCCACTGGTTCTGGAGCTAACAGCATTATGCATTCATTGGTATGATCAGTGTAACTCATCAGACTCTGGGGTTGTTGAATTAATGTATGCATTTGTATCCATATTCTTTGAGCCCATTATTCAGAAAATTGTAATATTTAAGTTTTTTTTTAAATTCCTAAAATTGGCCAGGGAAAAATTATATATATATATATATGGAAAAATTATATACATGCGTAATATGTAGAAAATACTGCCAATATTTCATTCCCAGTTGGAGACATTCTCTGATCCTTCCAGTGCACTGAATAGAAAAGCTGCAATCACAGTTGTATTTTGCCAAGAGCGATGGAACTGTTAGTTCTTTTAAATGAGTGAACTTAAAAAACAAATTAAGTA
>PVLC010029070.1:0-14124 GCA_004027655.1 Graphiurus murinus
AAAAAAAAAAAAAAAAAAAAAAAAAGAAATCTGTAGCCAGGTGTGGTGGCACATGCCTGTTAATACCAGTTCATGGGAGGCTGAGAAAAGAGGATCACAGGTTTGAAAATAGCCTTGGCAACTTAGTGAAGCCCTCTACAACTTACTGAGACCCTGTTTCCAAAAAAATATAAGATAGGGCTAGGGTATAGTTCAGAGAGAGAATGTCCCTGGGTTCAATTACCAGCACCCGCCCCCCAGCCCCCACCCCTCCAAAAAAAAAACCTGTTTGCACTTACTATATGCCAGACACTGCACTAAAGCAATGGCAAAAGGCAATAAGCACTGAGTCCCTGTTCCTCAAGTGAGAGCTGCTTATTCCTACCCAAAAAATCTTCACATTTAATGACAACATAGTAAACTATGTTTGTTTATTTCAATGTTTTTGGTAGGAACTGTATTAACAATTAGAAAAGGTATACTTTCTTTAAAAAACATATACTTGGGGGAGGGAGTGGGGTGGAAATTGGGGAAGGGTTAAATGGGAGATGTGTGCATGTATGTCTTTACCAGCTTGTACCTAACAAAGATGTATGATTACAATGTACCAATTAAAAAAAAAAAAAAATATATATATATATATATATACTTACTTGTGTAGTTTTAGTGGTTGTTTTAGAAGTCCTTAGAGTTTTCTTATTATAAGCTTTGCCATTCATTTTGATTTTAGAAATAGCAGATCCTCCACTTTTTGCTTTAGAGTCTCGAGTAATTATTGTTAGTTCAGGAAAACTGTCCAAAGCATTCTTTAAAACAATGAAGCATAATAACTGACATGAGGAAAAGTAACTTAAATTACTTCCACTATTCAAAATTTACACATACATGGAGGGTGGCTAAGAGGCATGGGCACACATTTTTTGTACTTCCTCCCATCAGATGTAGGAATCTATTTCCCCTTCCCTTGAATCTGGGACAACTGTATAACCAGTTTTTTTTTTTTTTTTAAGCAATAGTACACCAACAACTCTGTAGGAACTCCTGAAAAAGGCAGAGTTTTTCCTAGTAACGTTTCTCCAGCTTCAAGGGAAACGAAAGACATACATATGTATGTTACTTCAAAGCTCTACCATTTAAACGATTGCTATACCCTGAAAAGGAGACCAGCCCTGCTATAGAGAAGTCATTTGATCCTGGCTGACGATGAGGACAGAGGACAAGAAGCTTTGTCATGCTTCTTCAGTGTCATGAGACAAGATACTTAAACTGAGCTTGACGAATTTTCTAATCAAAGACATGCAGCCACCACTGATAATATTATGGCCATGTGGTAGGACGAATTCCAATCCATTCCTTAAGAGCCATTGGTGTATTTATGCCTTACCTACTTGGCAAATCATCCTGACATGAAAAGCTAAAAGTAATAACTAAATGATGTCATGATTATAGTTTCATAAAGTTGGACTAAGCTACAAGCATCATTTATCATTTGGTACTAAAAGGGTTATAGTAATTTGACTATATTTATGATTCAGAATATATCCTCATTTGGTAAATTCAACCTGTTAACTGTTAATAACTTTTTTTTTTTTTTTTGCAGTACTGGGGTGAACTCAGGGGCATTCTACCTCCGAGATATACCCCTAGCCCTGTTTTTTATACTTTATTTTTGAAACAGGGTCTCACTAACTTGCAGAGTGCCTCACTAGGTAGCTGAGGCTGGCCAAGAACCCGGATCCTCTGGTCTCAGCCTCCCAAATGCTGGGATTACAAGTGTGCGCCACCACGCCTGGCTTGTTAATAACTTTTAAGGCCATTCTTAACCAAACTCAGTTTCCAAGCAGTGGCTTTAGGGCCCTGATAATAATATGGTGTGTGTGTGTGTCTGTGTTGGGGGGGCGGGGAGGGTTACTGGGAGATTCTACCACTGAGCTACAACCCCAGCAGCACTATTATACTTTTTATTTTTGAAATAGGGTCTCACTTAGTTGCTGAGGTCTAAGTTGATGGGCCACCCTTGTACCTGACAGAGACTGTTTCAGACTCTCAAATCTGAATTACAGATGTGCCAACTCGCCCAGCTACTAACTGGAATTTAAAGACTAAAAATGGATTCTAAACTTAGAAATCATGAATACTAGGTCATGAAAGGAGAAATTTTAAATCTTTCCGGTGAACACAAGATGCTAAGGATGAAAAAAAAGTATGTGGATTTCTGAGAGAGAGAATCATTAACTTCAAAAGACTTTAGGACTCATTCCCCAAATCACAAAGACCATGAGAAATGGTGCTAATTATTTCTAAGGAATAGAATATTTTTCTTTTTTTTTTTAATATAATATTTTTCTTAAACTATTATTTATAATATCTTACCTCAAATAATTCTAACTTACATAACTATATAATTTGGCTTTCAAATGCAATTTGTTTTGCTAATAAATCATCTAAAGGAAATACCTTGAATGACTGATCCAAGTGAAGATTCAAAAGAAGTCTCTTTCGGTTATCATTTAACATGCCATCTATTTTTTTCATATGAGGTAAAAGTAGCTCATCTGAAATAACATAATTTATTTTAACAAGATAAACTATCAACATAAATCTTTGTTAAAAATCCAACCTATCTTTAGGCATTTTTGCATTAAAACAAAACAAAACAATTGGGCAGGGGGTACTGGGGACTGAACCCAGAGGCATTCTACCTTCAAGTTATACTCCAATCCAATTTTATTTTGAAACAGGGTCTCACTAAGTTGCCAAGGCTGGCTTTGAACCTGTGATCCTCCTGTCTCTGTCTCCCAAGTACTGGGATTATAAGTGTGCGCCACCACACCTGGCTATGTTTTATTTTTCCTATTTTTGTGGTACTGGGGATGGAACCCAAGGGCATTCTACATCTGAGCTACACCCTCAGCCCTATTCTTATTTTTTATTTTATTTAACCTAATTTATTTATTTATTTTTGTGGTACTGGAGATTGAACCCAGGGGTATTCTACCTCGGAGCTAAATCCCCAGCCCTATATTTTATTCTTTATTTTGAAACAGGGTATCACTAAATGGCAGAGGGCCTAAGTAGCTGAGGCTGACCCCAAACCCGAATCCTCTGGTCTCAGCTTCCCAAGTACTGGGATTTCAAGTGTGTGCCACCATGCCCAGTTTATTATTTTTTTTGAAACAGGGTCTCACAAAGTTGCTGAGGCTAGCCACAAATCTGTGATTCTCCTGTCTCAGTCCCCCAAGTACTGGGATAGATTACAGGCATGAACCACCACTCCTATATTCTTAGCATTGGAGAATGCTAAGAGGCATTCTACCTCCAATTTACACTCCAAGTCCTTTTTATTTTTATATTTATTTCTTTTATTTTGGTACTGGGAATTGAACACAAGGCACTCTACTTCTGAGCTATATTCCCCAGCCTTCTACTATTTTTTATTTTAAAATAGGACCTCACTAAGTTGCCAAGGCTAGTTGCGAACCTGTGATCTTTTTTTTTTTTTTTTGCGGTACTGGGGATTGAACCCAGGGGCATTCTACCTCCGAGCTACACCCCCAGCTCTGTTTTTTATTCTTTATTTTGAAACAGCATCTCACTAAGTTACAGAGGGCCTCACTAAGTAACTGAGGCTGGCCATGAACCTACAATCCTCCTGTCTTAACCTCCCAAGTACTGGGATTACAAGTGTGTGCCACCACGCCTGGTTACCCGTGATATTCTTCTCTCAGCCTCCCAAATACTAGGATTACAAGTGTGCACCACCATGCTTAGCTTATGGGTCTCACTAAGTTACTGAGGCTGCCCTAGAAACTGCAATGCCCTTACCTCAGCCTCCCAAGTACTGGCATTACAGTCATGCACCACCACACCCAGCTTTAAAACAGTTTAAATTCATTGGCTTATGTAAAATGTTATTTGGAAAAAAATGGACATTAAGTCAGGTGTGGTGGCACATGCTTGTAATTCCAATACTTGGGAGGCTGAGACCGGAGGATCCGGGTTCATGGCCAGCCTCAGCTCCTTAGTGAGGCTCTCTGCAACTTAGTGAGAGGGCCTCACTAAGAAGTATGACAAAGATTTCTACCTATTTCAAAATAAATAATAAAAAATAGGGCTGGGGGTCTAGCTCAGAAGTAGAATGCCCCTGGGTTCAATTCTTAGTACTGGGGAAAAAACAAAGGGACATTAAACTTTCTGAACAAAGCCTAACTTGAAAAGATTAATAGTAGCAAGTGAGAGAGTCAGTTTAGTATGACAATGGGATATGCTCTGGAAAAGTCCTGGATTTTAACTGAACTAAAATTAATAGATGGCAGCAATGTGACCAACAGGCAAGGTGCCTAATTTATCATCTGAACAATAATCGATACAAACTGGCCTAACTTTATAAAACATGAAGCATAGCCAAGATATATTCTTTTTTTCCTTTTGCAGTGCTGGGGATCAAACTCAGGGTCTTGCACATTCTAGTTAAGTGTTCTACCAACTGAGCTACATCTTTAGTTCTGAGATGGTCTTTTTTTTGGGGGGGAGGGAGGCCCAGGTACCAAAGATGATACCCAGAGGCATTCTACAAACAAGGTAAACCCCAGCCCTATTTTATATTTTACTTTATTATTATTACTATTTTTTTTTGTAGTACTTGGGATTCAATCCAGAGGCATTCTACCTTCAAGCTACACCCCCAGTTTGATTTTATTTCTTATTTGGAAACAGGTTCTCACTAGGTTGATAAGAGTCTCACTACTTGCTGATGTTGTCCTCGAACCTGTGATCCTCCTGTCTCAGACATTCCAGTACTGATATTACAGGCATGTGCCACCATGCCCGGCTATATTTTATTTTGGAACAGGTTCTCACTAAGTTGCTAAGGCTAGCCTCCAACCTGAAATTCTCCTTGTCTTAGCCTTCCAAGTACTGAGATTACAGGTATGTGCCACCATGCTTGGTTGAGATCCTGTTTCAAAATAAAATATAGAGGTGGGGGGTATAGCTTGGAGGTAGAATGTCTCTGGGTTCAACTTTCAATAAACAAACAAACAAATACATGGTGTGTGTGTAAAAATATGATAAAGATTTCTACCTGAAACTTTTTACCTTTTTTTGTGTGTGTACTACTGGGGATTGAACTCAGGAGCATTCTACCTCTGAGCTATATCCCCAGCCCTACTTTTTTTTTATTCTTTATTTTGAAACAGGGTCTCACTAAGTTGCAGACTGCCCCATTAGGTAGCTGAGGCTGGCTTCGAACCCAGATTCTCCGGTCTCAGCCTCCCAAATGCTGGGATTACAAGCGTGCGCCACCATGCCCGGCTCTTTACTTTCTTTTTTTTGCGGTACTAGGGATTGAACTCAGGGGCGTTCTACCTCTGAGCTATATCCCCAGCCCTATTTTTTATTCTTTATTTTGAAACCGGGTCTCACTAAGTTGTGGAGTGCCTCACTAGGTAGCTGAGGCTGGCCTCGAACCTGGATCCTACGGTCTCAGCCTCCCGAATGCTGGGATTACAAGCGTGCGCCACCACGCCCGGCTTTTTACTTTCTTTTTTATCTCTCTTAATTGTGTGTGTGTGTGTGTGTGTGTGTGTGTGTGTGTGTTGCTAGGGATTGAATCCAGGGGCATTTTACCTCCAACTTACACTCCAGCTCTACATATGTATGTATGTATGTATGTATGTACGTGTGTGTATGTATGTGTGTGTGCGCGCGTGTTTGTATATTTACTTTTAGTTTGAAACAGAGTCTGGCTAGGTTGATGAGACCTCACTATTCACTGAGGCTGTCTGTGACCTGCACTCCTCCTGTCTCAGCCTCCCAAGTACTGGGATTACAAGCATGTGCCACCATGCCTAGCCTCCCCTAAGTTTAAGGTTTTTAGAAAAATAATTACTTTTGGTATTATATTACTTTAAGTTATTAGACTATTTCTTAATTTATCAGCATATTAAAATTTATTTTAATTTAATTTTTTTTGTGGTACTGGGAATTGAACCAGTGGCATTTACATCTCAGCTACATCCCAAGCCTGATATATATATATATTTTTGTTTTTTTCTTTTTTTATTAATTTCTTATTCGGAAATGGTCTCCCTATGTTACGGAGGCTGGCTTTGAACCAGTGATCTTCCTATCTCAGTCTCCCAAGTACTGGTTTTACAGGCATGCAGCACCATGCCCGGCTATTTTTTATAATACTAATTGCCTTCAATGATCTTTCTGAAAATATAAATAATTCTTAAAATGTAGGTTACAAATTTCATAGCCCCCAAAAAATGCACATTTACATATTTATAATATAAATATACAAGCATAGCAACATGGAAAGAACATCTCCTTCAATAAAAAGTCCTAAGCAAGAAACTCTTTCTAAGGTTGCTGCAACACACCTGATTAATTCTAAATCCATTCAAATTCAAATACTACCATTTATATTTCACAAAAGCAAGTTCAAACATTGTGAATGATTTTTTTAAGTATAACCTTGAAATTTCTTTCCTCCTCATATGTTAGAGAAAAATCATAAAATACTGATAAGCAACAATAAAAATATTTCTTACTACAACTATCCAGAAATGATCACTACAAAAAGTGTATATTTTATGATACATGGAACTTTTTTTTTTTTGCGGTACTGGGGATTGAGCCCAGGGGCATTCTACTTCTGAACTACACCCCTAGCCTCTTTATTTTTTGTTTTGAAAGATGGTCTCGCTAGGTTGCTGAGTCTTGGTACTTATTGAGGCTGTCCTCAAAACTGCCTCCAAAGTACTAGGATTACAAGTGTGTACCACCATGCCCAGTTCCCATATATTCTGTGTGTGAGTGTGTGTGTGTGTGTGTGGTACTGGGGATTGAACCCAGAGGCATTCTATGTATGAGCTACATCCCTAGCCCTATTTTTCATTCTTTATTTTGAAACAGGGTCTTACTAAGTTGCGGAGGGCCTTCACTAAGTAGCCGAGGCTGGCCACAAACCCGGATCCTCCGGTCTCCGCCTCCCAAGTACAGGGATTACAAGAATGAGCCAACACACCCAGCTTTCATATATTCTTTTACTTAACTAGATGATTAGAAAAATAATTTTTTTGAAAGTATCTTTTACTAAAGATTTAAATATACAATTTTTATTTATTTATTTATTTTTGGTACTGGGGATTGAACTCAGAGCATTCTACCTCTGAGCTATACCCCCAGCCCTATTTTTTATTCTTTATTTTGAAATAGGGTCTCACTAAGTTGCGGAGGGCCTCACTAGGTAGCTAAGGCTGGCCTCAAACCCGGATCCTCTGGTCTCAGCCTCTCAAATGCTGGGATTACAAGTGTGCGCCACCACACCTGGCTTATTCTTTATTTTGAAACAGGGTCTACTAAGTTGCGGAGTGCCTCACTAAGGAGCTGAGGCTGGCCATGAACCCAAACCTCTGGTCTCAGGCTTTCAAGTACTGGGATTACAAGCATGTGCCACCATGTCCAGCTACAAATA
Organism: Graphiurus murinus; assembly: GCA_004027655.1. Lineage (NCBI taxonomy): Eukaryota > Metazoa > Chordata > Mammalia > Rodentia > Gliridae > Graphiurus > Graphiurus murinus. Next base: position 7,463 of record PVLC010029070.1, read on the forward strand.
TACAATTTTAATCTTTTTTTTTTTTTTCGGTACTGGGGATTGAACTCACGGGCATTCTACCTCTGAGCTATACCCCCAGCCCTATTTTTTATTCTTTATTTTGAAACCGGGTCTCACTAAATTGCGGAGTGCCTCACTAGGTAGCTGAGGCTGGCCGCAAACCCGGATCCTCCGGTCTCAGCCTCCCGAATGCTGGGATTACAAGCGTGCGCCACCACGCCCGGCTTACAATTTTAATCTTTACATCATTATTATCTGGTTTATCTTTCCAAATCTTAACAGAATATATTGAAACATGAATTTTTTTTTTTTTGGTACTAGGGTTTACACAAGGGAGTTCTACCTCTTAGCTACACCTCCAACCCTATTTTTATTTTATTTTTGAGGTACTAGGGATTGAACCCATGGACGTTCTACCTCAGAACTATACTCCTAGCCCCATTTTATTTTTATTCTGAAACAGGGTCTCGTTAGGTTGATGAGAATCTTGTTACTTGTTGAGGCTGTCCTCAAACCTGCAATCCTCTTGTCTCAGCCTCCCAAGTACCGGAATTACAGGCGTACACCACCACTCCCAGCTTTTTATTTTGAAACAGGGTCTTGCTAAGTTGCTGAGGCTGACTTTCAACCTGCTATCCTCCTGTCTCAGACTCCCAGGTACTAGGATTACAGCTGGAATATGGACTTTCTTGTTTGTTTGTTTTTTTTTTGCGGTACTGGGGATTGAATTCAGGGGCATTCTGCCTCTGAGCTACACCCCCAGCCCTATTTTTTATTCTTTATTTTGAAACAGAGTCTCAATAAGTTTCAGAGTGCCTCACTAGGTAGCTGAGGCTGGCCGCGAACCCGGATCCTCCAGTCTCAGCCTCCCGAATGCTGGGATGACAAGCGTGCGCCACCACACCTGGCTTGGAATATGGACTTTCTATGTAATATACTTAGAAAATAATAATGAGGATGATACATATTATCGAATTCAAAGAAATGATAAAATTTTTTCCCCAGGAGCAGGAAGCAATGAAAATACATTCAACATGAAGTTATTCTAATATTCAGAAAATGCACTTAAAGTATCTGACCATTTTCTAGAATTAAGACATAATAAATTTAACTGACAATTTTTAGGTATAATATAAACTATATGTAAACACATAATTAAAAGACAGATTTTGTTCCCCCCTTAAATCCAGAAAGTACTACCAAGAAAATACTACTTAGCAGACTGTACCATTGCTCCTCTCTAAGGCTTGCATTGTGTCAGGGTCCAGGGCAATGCTAACAAGCAATTCCATGTAACTCTTAAAAGTTTCTTTCATTGCTCTTGTGTTCAAAAAGCGAGTGACAAAAGGAGCTGGAGGATCAAATTCTAGGATGGAAAAAGATGAAATATTAAATTTTCCTTCCAAACAACATTAGTAACACTCTTCTCTATAATAGGAGCCTACAAGCTGATAAAAGACTGTAGATACAAACTCTTTTTTTTTTTTTTTTGGTGATATCAGGGATTGAACCTAGGGGCATCCTACCTCTGAGCTACACCCCCAGTCCTATTTTTAATTCTTTATTATGAAACAAGATCTCGCTAAGTTGTGGAGTTGTAAGTAGCTGAGGTTGGCTGCAAACCTGTGATCCTCCTGTCTCAACCTCACAAATACTGGGATTACAAGTGTGCGCTGCCTTGCCTCGCCTCTTTTTTTGGTACTGAGAATTGAACCCAGGGGCATTCTATTTCTAAGCTACACCCCTAGGTCTTCTTCTTCTTTTTTTTTTTTTTTTTGAAACAGGGTCTTGCTAAATTACTAAAGCTTATCCTCAAACCTGCAATCCTCCTGTCTCAGCCTCCCAAGTACCAGAATTATAGGTGTGTGTCACCACAGCTAGCATAGATACAATATCTTCCATTCCAGGCTTCTTCTCCCCCACCCCCTGTTTTTCATTTTCGAGTACTGGGGATTGAACCCACATGCATTCTATCCTTTAAAACACCCAGGTAAGCCAGATGTGGTGGGGCACACTTATAATCCCAGTACTTGAAAGGCTGAGACGGAAGGATTTGAGGTTTAAAACTAGCCTCAGCAACTTAGTGAAACCCTGTTTCACAATAAAGAATAAATAATATGCCTGGGGGTATGTCCCTAGGTTCAATCCCCAGTACCACTGAAAATAAAATAAAAAATAAAAACACCCAGGTGAAGCTGGGAGTGATGACTCATGCCTGTAATCCTAGTACTTGGAAGGATGAGACAGGAGGATCACAGGCTCGAGGCTAGCCTCAGCAATTTAGTGAGACCCTGATTCAAAAAAAAAAAATAAAACAGGGCTGGAGGTATAGCTCAAGGATAGAATGCTCCTGGGTAGCCGGGCGTGGTGGCGCACGCTTGTAATCCCAGCATTTGGGAGGCTCAGACTGGAGGATCCGGGTTCGCGGCCAGCCTCAGCTACCTAGTGAGGCACTCCGCAACTTAGTGAGACTCGGTTTCAAAATAAAGAATAAAAAATAGGGCTGGGGGTGTAGCTCAGAGGTAGAATGCCCCTGAGTTCAATCCCCAGTACTGCAAAAAAAAAAAAAAAGAATGCTCCTGGGTTAAATCCCCAATACCACACATAAATAAAAAATTATGCCAACAAAGTAGTAAGCAGTTCATTTTTTGTTGTTGTTGTTTTGCAGTGTTGGGGATTGAACCCAGGGACATTCTACCTCTGAGCTACGCCTCCACCCCTATTTCATATTCTTTATTTTGAAACAGGGTCTCAATAAGTTGCGGAGGGCCTAAGTGGCTGAGGATGGCCGCAAACCTGAAATCCTCCTGTCTCAGCCTCCCAAGTACTGGGATTACAAGTGTGCGCCAACACGCCCAGCCACCAATTCATTTTTAAAATAATTTTTAAAATTTTGTTTTAATTGCTATTCAGCAAATATCAATACATTTAGCCCACATAAACAGAAGTATTTGGAATCCTCAAGACATTAAGACTACAAAGGTGTCTTGAAACAACGAATTTGAATATCATAAGCATATAAATCTATTATTATCAGCAGGGAAGAGTGGTGCATGCCTGTAATACTAGTACTTGAGAGGTTGAGCCAGGTGTGGTGGTGCACACTTGTAATCCCAGTACTTGGGAGGCTGAGACCAGAGGATCAGGGTTCACGGCCAGCCTCAGCTATTTAGTGATGCCCTCCGCAACTTAGTGAGATCCTGTTTCAAAATAAAGAATAAAAAAATAGGACTGGAGGTAGAATGCTCCTGTGTTCAATCCCCAGTACCACAAAAAAAATAAATAAATAAAAATAAAAAAGAAAGAAAAGAGGTTGTGAAGGATGGCCAGCTACAGGAACCAGGAACTTAGTGAGTCTTATCAACATTTGCCTCTTAAAAGCATGTAACTATTGCTTGCTTAACTATTAGTGACACCTAGTGGTTACTCAAGTTATCAATGGGAGAAAAATATAATCTTTTTTTTTTTTTTTTTCCTTTTTTGCGGTACTGGGGATAGAACCCAGGGGCATTCTACCTCCAAGCTACATCCCCAGTCCTGTTTTTTTTTTTGTGTGTGTGTGGTACTAGGGATTGAACTCAGGGGTGTTCTACCTCCGAGCTACACCCCCAGCCCCATTTTTTATTCTTTATTTGGAAACTGGGTCTCACTAAGTTGCGGAGTGCCTCACTAGGTAGCTGAGGCTGGCCGCGAACCCGGATCCTCCGGTCTCAGCCTCCCGAATGCTAGGATTACAAGCGTGCGCCACCACGCCCGGCTCCCAGTCCTGTTTTTAATTCTTTATTTTGAAACAGGGTCTCACTAAGTAGCTGAAGGCCTCACTAAGTAGCTGAGGCTGGCCTCGAACCCAGATCCTCCAGTCTCAGTCTCCCAAGAACTGGGATTACAAGTGTGGGCCACCACGCCTGGTGAAAATTTAATCTTAATTGCCATTTTAGGAAAACTATACCCCTCTATCCGTGTGTATGTGTGTCCTCTGAGTCATACCCCAAGCCTTATATTATTTTATTTATTTTTTGAAATAGGGTCTCAGTTGTGCTGAGGCTCACTGAGTTGCTGAAGCTAGCTTCCAATCTGTGATCCTTCCATCTCAGCTTCCCAAGTACTAGGATTACAGGTGTGCATCCACCACTGTTACCTGCTGACAATAATATATTTATATGCATGTGCCATCATGCTGAGGCCTTCTATTCTTTTCATTTTGCAGGACTGGGAATTGAAAGCAGGGCTTCATGTTTGCTAGGCAGGAAAGCAACCTACCCGGAGCTGCACTCCTAGCCTATTTTTTTTTTTTTTTTTGTGGTACTGGGGATTGAACTCAGGGGCATTCTACCTCCGAGCTATACCCCCAGCCCTACTTTTTTTATTCTTTATTTTGAAACCGAGTCTCACTAAGTTGCGGAGTGCCTCACTAGGTAGCTGAGGCTGGCCGCGAACCCGGATCCTCCGGTTTCAGCTGCCCGAATGTCCTAGCCTCTTTAAACTCTTCCTATTCTAAGCAGTAGGCAGGACTGCTGATTCAAAAATTTCATTATGCCTTTGATACATACTCAAAGCACTGAATTTCCTTATAAATTCTCACATGTATACTTTTTGTGTGTGTGTGTGTGGTACAGTGGATTGAACTCAGGGGCATTCTACCTCCTTCTTAATTTTGAAACAGGGTCTCACTAAGTTGCGAAGTGCCTCACTAGGTAGCTGAGACTGGCCGAGAACCTGGATCCTCTGGTCTCAGCCTCCCAAATGCTGGGATTACAAGCATGCGCCACCACGCCCAGCTATGTATATTCTTATGTCTAAGAATTTTCTGTTTTAATTTCTTATATGATAAATATCAACAGATATAACCTATATAAATGCCCTTTAGGATCCTCAATAGTTTTGTAAGAGTGACAAAGGGTTCTAAGGTTAAAGTTTGATAACTGTTAATCTATTTCAACTTTCTCATTTATTATTATTATTATTATTATTATTATTATTATTATTATTTTTTTTTTTTTTTTTTTTTGCGGTACTAGGGATTGAATTCAGGGGCATTCTACCTCTGAGCTATACCCCCAGCCCTAATTTTTATTCTTTATTTTGAAACCGAGTCTCACTAAGTTGCGGAGTGCCTCACTAGGTAGCTGAGGCTGGCCGCGAACCCGGATCCTCCAGTCTCAGCCTCCCAAATGCTGGGATTACAAGCGTGCGCCACCATGCCCGGCTTCATTTATTATTTACTTATTTATATGTTGGTATTGGGGACTGAACCTAGGGGCATTCTACTTCGAGCTACACCCTAGCCCTATTTTATTTTTATTTGGAAACAGGGTCTCACTAGGTTGATGAGAATCTCACTACTTGCTGAGGCTGTTCTCAAGCCTGCGATTTTTCTAAGTACTGGGATTACAGGTGTGCATCACCACACCTGGCTCAACTTTCTCATTTTATTAAAAAAAAAAAAAAAAGCCAGATTTGGTAGCACATGCTTGTAATCCCAGTACTTGGAAGGCTGAGACAGAATGATCACAGGTTGGAGTCTCAGCAATTTAGTGAGACTCTCAACAATTTAGTGAGACCCTGTTTCTAAATAAAACAGCCTGGAGGTGGAAGGCCCCTGGGTTCCATCCCCAGTACCACACACAAAAAAAGGTTTTCTACCTTAGTCACCGGCACATGGTTGGCTGGCTAGTGAAAGATACATAGCAGTATTCACCTTGTATGTCCCACGCATACATTATTTTTATGTTACTGTACCATAGTAATAATTATAGTTTGAGTTGCTGCCTTCTAAGTTTATTTACTCTTTTTATCTGGCAAAAACAGACTCAGAAGTTTAGAACTAGAGGATACTAGAGTAATCATCTGATCTAACCCTCACTCCATCCACAGAAGTGAGAAAAATGGCATTATTAAGGTTGAACTCACAAAAATGAGTTCCACTTTTTCTTTTTACACAGCTGTATGTGGGCCAACTGTGCTTCAGTTGGTTTGTTATTTTCATACAAGCACAAGCAGATCTTATAAGTTAGATGAATCTCTGAAAAGCAAATGAACTGCGACCTGTCAGCATTACTGTCCCACTCCTGTGGACCGTCTGAGCTTATGAAGGCCCTCTCTTGGTGAAGTACTCACCCTCCTCATCAGTACTATTAGAATGGATGTCAGGAGATGAGTCAGACTGGGATGATGAAAATTCTTCTTTCCATTTTTTCCGTTTCTTTGGTGGTGGCTCAGCCTTTATTTTTAGCTGTTTAACTTTGGGCTTCACAGAAGGGGCTTTTGTAGTTGTATTTTTTGATGTTGGAGGATCGGAAGTTTTACTGCTACTACTTGGCTTAGGCTGAACACTTCTGCAATGTTACAAACAAACTTCATTAAAATACTTAAATCTTGTAAACTAAAATAAATTAGAAGAAAAAAAAAGTAAGAATCAGCCAGGCGTGGTGGCGCACGCTTGTAATCCCAGCATCTGGGAGGCTGAGACTGGAGGATCCAGATTCAAGGCCAGCCTCAGCTACCTAGTGAGGCACTCCGCAACATAGTGAGACCAGTTTCTCTCTCTCTTTTTTTTTTCAGTACTGGGGATTGAACTCACGGGCATTCTATCGCCGAGCTATACCCCCAGTCCTATTTTTTATTCTTTATTTTTGAAACAGGGTCTTATTAAGTTGCGGAGT
>PVLC010029071.1:0-20497 GCA_004027655.1 Graphiurus murinus
CCCCAAATCAAAGGAGAATGTTCCGGCCCATCCATGGGTGATGTTGCAAAGAAACTGGGAGAGGCGGGGAGTTGCATTCTGAGAGAGAGAGAGAGAGAGAGAGAGAGAGAGAGAGAGAGAGAGAGAGGCTGAGCAGAAGGGAAAACTCGGAAAGAATGTGGCTGTCTACCGAGCGGTGGGGAGCCCAAGGCAGCAGGACAGGGAGTCGCTGAGGCCAAAAGAGGCAAAGTAAAGAAGGAGGAGGAGATGCCGACCACGTTGGGTCTGGCGCAGTTCTTTCTTGTATGTAAAGCATTTAAGACCCTGTGCACAACTCACTCCATTCAAAGAAAAAAGTTGAAATGTAAGACTAAGATTTGTTTTAAAACTATATAGTGTATTCCTTTTAATCAATAACACACTACTGAATGTGTCTTTACTTAGCCCTGTCCTGGAGCTATTTCAGTAGCCGCTCGGCCTGCCGGGCCCACTAAGGGTTGTGGATTGGCAATCTCCAGCAGGTTCTCCTTGGGACACAGTGCCAGGGGATGTGGTGTTTTCACCTTCGGTTGTCTGATGCAGTTTATAGGAAATAATTGTTCCTCTGTTAACTAAATACCACTCTGTAGTTGCAAAATAAAAAAAGTGCAGCTGTTGTGCTGACATTCTGAATGCTTCTAAGTAAATACAGTTTTTTATTTAAAAAACTAATTTTGATAGTAGAGCACTGTGATTTTTTTATATAACTTGAAAGAATTATACATAATTGAATGCTATTTCTATAAGAAAATGCCATCCAATTCCAACTACCAATTTATTGAACAAGACATCTCAGCACTTAAAACTATAAAAATGAAAATTAGGAATTGAATTGATGTTGAGCTTTGTTCCATTATGGAAAGAAATAATATTTTTTCTGTGATAACATAGACTGACAAAAACTTCATCCATTTTACCAAGAGACACATTTCCAGTAAAAATTTTACCTTTTATATTGACTAATAATACATAAAGTTATATATATATATATATATATATATATATTGCTTAGATGAATTTCTACAGTTAATTATTGCCATGAACACAAGTTGGAAGGAATATGTAGAACCCTCATGGTAATTGGAAATGTGCCAAGGAATACACAATTTAAAAAAAATTATATGCAGTTCTTGAGAAGTATATAGGGTGATCAATAAAGTATATCACCTGAACGTAAATTTCTGTAGGAACACACAATTGAAATAAAGAACAGAACAATGAAATACATATCCTTTTACTAAAGAGCTTGTTCATATAACTCTTAAGCGTATGATAGATATCAAACTACTGGCATATTTAGATTCTTTGGGGTTTATTTTTTACACAATGTAACATCTTTATTCTAAAATTTCAATATTCATACCAATAATTTCATTTTTTAAAACAATAAAAAAGCTTTGAATCAAATGTTTAGCTATCACCTAAAAAAAAAAAAGAGTAGGCTGTACAGCAGTTTTTCAAACTTCTGTTATAGTTATAAAAAAAAAAGTCAAGGTCACTGCTTTGGAATGTTTCATGGTTAAAAGTAAGAAACTGAATATTTGCCAGCTCCTAGTCTCTTTCTTTCCCTGTATGATACAATCACGTTGCAGCTAAGAACGACACAGGAACTCATAGCTTCCCTCTTCATAAGAGCAGAGCCAGACACTATTTATTTCCTTAAAAGAAATCCCCCGAGAGGGTGATTTTCATCTCTTCTTCTTGAGATACACGACCTCAGGAGCTTTTGCCCAGTTTCTGACCTGCCACGCAAGGGCCACCCTTACCTCCTTTCTCCCTCCTGCCAGGAACTATGGACAGGTGACAGTAGGAAAATGAATCTCCTCCCTAACCAGGAGCAAGGCTCAATTAACCAGTCACAGTTCTGACCTGGAGACCTGACCAAGGGTTCGATTTTAATGACAGCATGAAGGATGACTGTCATTATAATGTTTAAGCAAGATTTCCACTGAAGTCATTTATTCCTTTCATTAGTAATTTCCTGCTGTTTTGTCCACACACAAAAAAATGTTTTAAGATAGTGTAGGCCACCTTGTCAACTTGTCTAAGCAAGGTTTATATTCAAGAAAAGAACAAATATACACATATGCATTTATTAGAATGAGTTGTAGTTAATGATCACTAAAAATAACTTCTAAAGTTTACCAATTTTCATTAGTATTTACTAATTTACCATCCTGTTCCATATAATTATCATCTTTTAAGCTAACTGAACAATATTGTGTGCATTCAGTTTGAATTTTGTCTTAAACATAATATTTAGTATTTATGTTTAATTTATTTGATCATTTATGTTTCGTCTTAAACACAACAGGCATACAAATGTCTTTCACTTTAACACATACGTGGATGATACCGTGATTTTTTAGATTATGAAACTGCCCGTTTTCTGTGCAGTAGGGAGAAGTATATTCTAATTTCACAGGAGGCACCTATAAAACAGCACTAAGTGTTCAGTATCAGATGCTCATACTCATCTGGCAGTTAGTGTCAGAGGTGCTAGAAGCTCACATTCTTGGATATTTGCTTATTTAAATGTAACAGATTGATGGATGGCTTCAACAAAACAGCTTGCTCTTTCTCCACGTGGAAAGCATGGCTCTAAAGGCCCCCAATATAGATTAATTCTGTAACAAAATAGTCTCCTCTTTCAGAAAGAGATGCAAATTCAGGTTGTGCTGGACTATTGAGAAGATCACAAGCTAGAGACTGGGCAGGAACTTTCTAGCATCAGAGCAAAATGGCAGGAAGAAGAAGAAGGAGGAGGAGAAGGAGGAGGAGGAGGAGGAGGAGGAGGAGGAGGAGGAGAAAGACTGAACAGCCAGACCAGAGATATAATGTCTAAGAATCAAAAGTTAAATAAGGGATCAGGTGCGGTGGCACATGCTTGTAATCCCAGTACTTGGGAGGCTGAAATAGGAGGATCTGGGTTCATGGCCAGCCTCAGCTACTTAGTGAGGCCCTCTGCAACTTAGTGAGACCCTGTTTCAAAATAAAGAATAAAAAATAGAGCTGAGGGAAGGGTATAGCTCGAAGGTAGAATGCCCCAGAGTTCAATCCCCAGTACCACACACACACAAACACACAAAGTTAAATGACTGAATCGTACCAGTTGAATATTGTGTTTTAAGACAAAACTCAAATTGTTAGCCCCATTCACAAGAGCTCCATTGTTATGGTTTGGATTTGATTTATTTTATTTTATTTTATTTGTGGTATTGAGGATTGAACCCAGGGGAATTCTCCAAGCTATACTCTCAGCCAGATTTTATTCTTTTATTTTGAAACAAGGTCTCACTAAGTTGCTGAGGCTGGCTTTGAACCTGCAATTCTTCTGTCTCGCCCTCCCAAGTACTGGGATTAGGAGCATGTGCCACCATGCTCGGCATGGTTTGGATTTAAAATGCCCCCCCCCAAGCTCCTGGCAATGCAGCCAGGCTCAGAGGCCAGATATGGCTCCCTTCCCCCTCTCCCTCTGCTTTCTGCTGCCCTGTGTGACTGAGAGCTGCTCTCCTTCTTCAGGCACTCTGACGCCCTGCTTTCGGTCTTGGAGCCGGCCACCTATGGACTAAACCCGAAACTGTGAGCCAAGTTGCACTTGTCAGGTATTTTGATCACAGACTAAAACATCCTTTCCACCATGTCTAGAACCATTCTGGTCGCATCCCTCCAACTAAAACCTATGTTCATTCAATGGCTTTCATTAGGCCTAATTGCTTTGGGATAGCACTTTCTATGGAGGACTGTGAAGCCGGCAGAGCAAGATGCTGAGTTTGGGGAAGCCAGCAAAGCAAGGCCTTCTGGAATCAGTACCATGTTTGTTCATTATTTCTAGCAAGTGTCTATTTCATATTATCAAAAAACGAGTTTTCCTCCCAGATTCAGGAGACCAGGCTTCTGGGACAGAAAATTACTCTTGATAAAGCAGATGCAGTGTAGACGTAGACAGAGAAGTGGTGAACACCTGCGACTCTGCCACAAGCAGGGCAGATACAGTCATCAAAAAACACCAGGGGCTTTGAAATATGGACAGAGTGGAGTAAAAATATTGCACTCTGGCCAGTTTGTTTTTCACAGGGGTGTAGCTTAGCAAATCTAAAACTAGCTTATATGAGTTTCAAGACTGAAAAAATAAGTAAATACATCTAGGCAGTGACAGCCAGGATTTGTTATTGGAGAAATAAGTTAGAAATGGAGGAAAGGAGCCAGGCATGGTGGTACATGCCTGTAATCTTAATACTTGGAGGACTGAAACAGAAGGATCAAAGGTTCACAGCCAGCCTCAGCAACTTATAGTGAGACCCTCAACTTAGTGAGACCTTGTTTCAAAATAAAAATCAAATAGAGCTGGGGGTGTAGCTCAGAGGTAGAATGAATACTCCTGAGTTCAATCCCAAGTACCACCAAAAAAGGGGGGACATGTTAAAATGAACCACATCATGTTGAATTGGGGTCAAAAGCAAGAATTAATTCATATGTATGCATTAATAATAATATGCATATTAATGCATGTATATACAGACACAGATCTAGACACAGATATGGGTATGTGCATTTGTATACACATAAGTACTTTCTTGCTCTGTCCATGAAGAAGGCCTAGGAACAATGAATGATAAGAAGGTAAAATGAGCACACTTAGCAAATGCATCCTGTTTCTTCAATATCGTTTTCCTGTGGTAATTGTAGCTCTCTGGAGAAACAGCTGTTCCAGGGTTGGGACAGAGGAAGTAGAAAACATTACGCTTTAGCAGGAAATCAGGGTAGGTCCTCAGAATGATGAGAGGTGTCAACAAACACAATTAGAAAGTCAAATTTGTCTCCAATGTCAAATTTGGGACAATTGGAGCAATAAAACTAGAGACCTAAGCCCAAATATTTCAATAATTACATTACATGTAAGTATCCCAAAGCACTAATTAAGAAATTGGCAAATTGAATTTAAAACAACTAATTCTATGCTATCTTCAGGAAATCTACTTCAAACGTGAGATAGATCAATTGAGAAACCAACAATGTGTATCAAATAAGATGTCTTTAAACAGACGCATGCATAAAAGAAGGCAAAGGGTGGATCCCTTGAGAAAAGTGCCATGCCCAGAGGGTCGCAGATGCACTCTGCCTCCAACCTGGAGTGATGGCTCCTCAGATAGAACCTGTGGACAGTGTAACAGCTGAAACAAGGAGGCAGGGCATGGCCCTGTGCCACCTCAGCTAGGTATAAAACTGTTTTGCCTCTCTAGGCATGTTCATGAATGCTGCAAGCATTGATTTGGGGGCTGTAAGTAAATTTTAACAAATAACCAAATTTGCAAATATAAAATCTGCAAATGATGAAGATTGTGTATCTATATCTCTGTATCACTGATAACTTAGGTATAGATTTTAAAGTATTTTATGTCAATTGTGTTTTCTAATGTTTAAACATATATATCTCATCTATACAGATTTGTATAATTCCTCCATTTTCTTACATATGAAAATTGATCATACACTCTTCGGAATCTTTTCTTTTACAATTAACATGCAATGTTAACCTGCCTCAAACCTGCAAGCTTCCTGTCTCAACCTCCCAAGTACTGGGATTATAGGCATGTACCACCACCTCCTGCTAAGAACAGATTTATTTCATTTAGCATGCCACACTTCTGTTCTCCTCCTTAGTCAGAACATCCTAAGGTCAAAAGGAACTGTGAAGAAATGTTAAGCTCCACTTAGCAGCTTTGATGGTTAGTAATAATATTATTATGTTGGAAGAGGTTTCCTCATGTTGTACAATAAATCAAATTTGTAATCATGGGTACGATGTGAGTGGTCAAAAGCTTCAGTGTGAGGGAAAAGGACATGCTTATAAAATTGTAAAACATAAGTACAAACATTATTATGTTAAAACTATGTGGGAATAGCAATATAAACTCATTTCTTTTAACAAAAAATTGTAAGTTTCCTGGCATTTTCCTTTGACAGCAACTGGAAGCACTGGCTCTCCAGTTACAATGAGCACTTGATGCCTAGATCTTGTTCTGTGAGCCATTCCCAAATAAAAGGGACCAGGGCCCTCCTTCAAACTAAAATTAAAAAATAGAGCTGGAGTGGAGCTTGGAAGTAGAATGTCCCTGAGTTCAATCTCCAGTACTACACAAAGAAGAAGAAGAAGAAGAAGGAGGAGGAGGAGGAGGAGGAGGAGGAGGAGGAGGAGGAGGAGGAGGAGGAGGAGAGTAAAGAATAGTGACTGGAACTGATAAGAAAACCCTGACTTTAGAAATAGAAGTGAAATCACTGTGACAAGGGAAATCCTTTTACCCCTGCTGGACCCTGGCTGATCTATGCAGCAACCTTCTGTCCCCACGGGCCTGGGCCTTGCTGGCTTATGTCTGCAATAATGAATAGTACTCCATTCATTTCTCCAAATACTCAAAAATCATTATACAAAGTAGGAAAAGCCAAATGAGAGACCTCAGAGATGAGCTAACCAGGTGTACAGCAAGTTTCCCAGTGAGGACAGAAACCAGGAAAAGCAGCCCAGGAGAGGACTTGCCACAGGCCCGGGCTCAGCAAGAAGACGCTAACGTTGATCACAAAGGTTCTATATGATGGTGCTACTGGTTGACAGGCAAGATTTTCTAATGTTTTAGATGGAGCTTGAAATACTTTACAGTGTAATGTCACAACACCTATAATTTAAAGAATTTCACCACAAATGTGAAACAATCCAGGCATGAAAAGAAGGGTATTTATTGGTATTTATATTCTTTAATAAATAAATCCTAGAAAGATATATAGAACCTAATAATGGTGACAATGCTTTGTGATTTGTTTCATCTTATTTTATTTTATTATTGGTCAGGGGACTGGAGGGATAGAGGAAGGATGGGAGGATATTTTCAAATGCTTAACTTTATACACATTTAATTTGAATGTAGTGTTATTCAATATAGCAAATATTGTTGCTATTAGAAGATATCCAAGTTTTCAGCACACCTGAACAATGTCATTGTGAGGGTAATTAATACTGCTGTAATTTTGTTCTCTGTAGAACATGTATTCTTTATAGGAGTCCACAGAATATTTACAAAAATTGAGTCTGGCTCAGACCACATAGAAAAAAAAAAAAACCTCACTGAATCTTAAAAGGCAGAAATTGTTCATGCCAAGTGCTCTGACCGCAGGGAAATAAAATTAAGCTGTGTTCAAAGACAGATTCATATCCATAAAAGCTTTTTATTATTAGACAGAAGAAATGAAAACAAATGAAAGCATTCACTCCAGGAAGTTAATATAAGGAAAACAAAGCAGAAGGAAGGAAGTCATTTTTTAAAAAGAAAATCGATGGCAAAAAATAGAATAAAACCAGATTTGATATACACATCTAAGAGCTCATTCTTTGAGGAATAAAAAAAAAAACACCCTAATTAAAATGCCAAACATCTGGCAATCTCTCCAGGAAAAACGAGAAAATGCATCTCTACAAAGTAGGAATTGAGAACACAGCTAGACAGAAGATGAAGCTCATAACATGGCAAACCCTCCGCAGAGCAGGCATGCTTGACGCTGGGCTTACCCGCTGCAGAAATGGACGCCTTTCTGTAGAGAATGGTAACTTCCCAAAACCTACTTAAGATTCCACATACCATCCAAGTGGAGGACCATGGCTAAACAAAAAAAATGAAGACAGAACGCGTGACTCTTCAAGGGTGCCTCGCCTGGAATCTGGGGCTCTTTCCAACCTGGAGAGCAGATAATGCACATGCCACGAAGACCCTGCCACCACAGGGAACCGCAGCAACTTCCTCGTTTGGTTTGCTTCAGGAAGCCAGCACAATTCTGATCCCTAAACCCGACAAGAGGGGTGCAAAAAAGAAAATGGCATGCTATGATAAGGCTTATTAAAATTCTAAATTAAATACTAGTGACTTCTGACCACATTAGTATTAAAATGACAATAGTTCATGACCAAGTAAAATTATTCAAGAAGCACAGGGTATTTTAATATATCCCAGTAAGAGATAAAAAGAAAACCCATGTCATCAGCTAAAGAGATGATGTCCATAAAAAGGTATTTGGAAAAATAGAGTATCCATCCATGGAGTATAGAAAATAGAAAAGAATCCATAGAAAACTGGGATCAAAAGGCTAATTCTTCGATACTGCACCATCATTTAGATGTTCTTGAGTTTCATCCTAAAAAGCACCTACTCTACCATTACCTGGGTGCAGGAACCACCCCGTACATCAGTGCTCGCAACCGAAGCATTTATTTCCTCATGTTCTGCGAGTGGGATGTTAGAGACGGTTCCTCTGATCCTGATGGGGCACACGCATGGTCAATGGCTCAGCTGCAGTAGCCTGTCTGGTCTGTGCCCCTGTGACTGGGGGACCGTGGCTGTGCTCTGCGCCCTCCTCCTCTCTTCAGGTCGGCAGCCTCATGGGGCATCTTGTCCTAGGCATGGCCACCGTGCAGAGGAGCAGGTGCCTGAAGAAGCTGCTCACCTCAGCACCTGGCATCCTAGTGCCCAAGAATCAGTAGGCCTGGGGTAGGGGAACCCTGGCAGAGTCCTCTTCAAACGGCAGTGGCCAGGGGTGTGGACACTGGGTCAGGAATCGAGGCATGCCTGCAACTCCCAAACATTCTAGAACAATCATTTAACTTTTGTAATTTTTTTCTTTTTGTATGGTACTGGCGATTGAACCCAGGGGCATTCTACCTCTGAGCTACACCCCAGTTGTATTTTTTTTTTTTTAAATAGAGTCTCACTACATTTCTATGTGCTGGCCTGGAATCTGCGATCCTCCTGCCTCTACCTCCCAAGAACCGAGGATTATAGGCAAGGGCCCCCACGTCCAGTTTGGGAATCTTTTTTATTAGAAAATAAAGAGCGTGGATTTCATGTGAGCCACAAAAGGAGAAACCACAGCTTGGTAAAGTGGCTGGGTAAGAGACAGGGAACCAAACAGGGAGTATGAGTGTCCTGTTTATCAGAGGGGAAAAGAGACAAGAAAAGAAAAAGGATCTTTTCCACAGTCAAAGGGGTCAGGGAGGTAGGGAGGGGCTAGCCAACAGGGAGCTAGAGCAGTCGTTTTCAGACTGCAATTTGCAATTTACTATGCTTTTAAATAAGGTAGCAGATACTAGCCGACATCAGCACTCAAAGCAGAGTGGTGTGACTACTTGTCTCGGTCAGATTCTCACTGCTGTAATCCAAAACGACTTAGAAGAAGAAAGACTGACTTGCTCACAGTGTCTTGGAGATTTTGGGTTCAGCCTAAGTGAGGCCAGCAACTGCAGGGCTCAGGGCATGGCGGCAGGAAGCAGAAGGAGGAGGAAAACAAGGCGCCACTCTCACATCCCTGAGGCCAGGAGTGCATGACAGAGCCAACAAGCAAGGGGATTCAGATGAAAGCACGGTCCCTAGGGCCACGCCCCCAGCGACCCACCTTTTTCAGTCACACTCTACCTGCCTAGGCTACCACCTAGTAAATCCATTACAATGGATGTATCCATTGACGAAATTAAAACTATGACATAATCTCATCAGTTTATAACATTAGTACCAGAACTCCTCGGGGACATTCTACACCTAACCATGACACTACTACTGTGAGCTATGTATAGCAAGGCAATGCAAATGTCTGCTTCTTGTTTGACAGCCTTTTGCAATAGAGGAGCCTGGAAAACAATTTCAGGAAAGGAGAAAACCACATGCAGGCTGAGCCAAGGGCGTGAGCACAGAGCCCACACCAGCCTGGGGGAATTACCACAGGTTCTTCTAACCCTCAAAGGACCATTCCAGTGAGCAAGAAGTTGTTTGGTAACCTTAGAGACAGTCAGCTGAGTCCAGCAGCTTTATCAAGGACCCAGCTCCCCACAAGAGAGTCCACCCACCACACTCGACTATGTCACCTGTGTTCTGGCTGCGGAGGTCCGTCTCATGTGCCAATGTGGTAGCCACGTTCTAGTCTGATCTAACATTAGTCTGGGCTTTGCTGGGGAGGAATTTAGCAGGTGGGCTTAGCATTTACAGTTATCAGCTAAATCAAGCAGACGGCCTCCCATCATGTGTGTGAAGGACTAGACAGCAAAACACGTTTCTCACAAGAAAAGGAACTCTGGCTCCAGATTGTAGCATCCATTCCTGCCTGAGTTTGAGGCCTACTATTTGCCTTAAGGATTTTAGATGTGCCAGCCCCATCAAGTTGCCCAACTCCTTAACATAAACTTCTATCTGTATCAGTATAGCTACCTATGTACCTGTATGTCTCTATGTGTGTGTATATCTATCTACCTACATATCTGTAGCCATCTGTCTATGTAGCAGCTGTATCTTATTGGTTCTGTTTATCCTAGAGTCTAGCACAGTGGCTGAGAACCGGGGCATGAACTGGAAGAAGGTCCAGTCTCCGAGGAATCCACTTGGAGAGTCTTGGCCCACCTGGATAGTGCAGCTGGGGCTGAAATAGGCTGATGACAGTGGCGGGCCCTGGGGGGATCTGAGGAGACGCCTTGGATGGGGGGACACTGCTGGCCAGGCTAGGGCTTCTATTCAACCCTTCCCGGGTGCTGTCACGATACCGAGTTTACTTCCTCCACTTGGCCTGTGCTTTCATGGTTTCTCACATTATAGTCACAGTGTTAAAGAAGCTGGGGAGGAGAAATAGGTGTGTTAGGCATCTGTATTACACAGTTTGTCCAGAAAAACCGAACCAGTATGTGATAAGTACACCCCGTGTGTGTGTGTGTGTGTGTGTGTGTGTGTGTGTGTGTGTGTGTGTGTGTGTCAAGGGCGGGGCAGGGGCAGGGGCAGGGGACGAGGGAGGGAGAGTTTAAGGAATCGTCTTATGGTTGGTGAGTCTGAAATCCATAGGGCAGGCCAACGGGCTGAAGATTCAGATAAGAGCAGATGTTGCAATCTTGAACCCAAATTCCAAATGGTGCTGACTTGTACATCTGGGTCTTACAGCAGAGTTCCTGCTTTTTTAGGAAACCTCGGTGAGGCGCCTCGACATTTTGGGTGTGTGTGGGGTCACCTACTTTACGCCAAATGCCCTGACTGTGCATGTTAAACACATCTGCAGAAACAGCCTCCCAGCAGTAGCAAGGCTGGCGTATAACCAGGCAGCAGGGCACCGCCACCCGGTCACGCTGACACAGGCCAGGAACCTGGCTGCAGACAGCCTGGATGTGCACACCCTCGTTATGCAAGTCGGGGCCACCCTGCTAAGCCCCGGCTACCTCAGCTCTAAAACAGGAGTAATAGGAGTCCTTAGAACAGTGCGGCGAGGACCAAGTGCAGGCGCAGTGGGTGGGAGATTCTGTCAGTACCTCTTCGACCCACACACGGGTGGCGAGCTGAGAAGAGGAAGAGGACGGGAGCCCAGGGGCCAGAGTGTGGCTCCGGAGGAGGCCTCTCTTCTCAGACCTCCAGGCCCCGCCTCACAGCCGCGGTCTGCTAGATGGGGCTCCCGCTAGCTCTGCCCCGGGGACCTGTCCCACTTCGTCACAATTCCACAGGCTTCTAAACAAGTGCCCGGTTACCATTGGGAGTTGCCCGGCTCTGCCTGTTGAAAGGGCTGCTCTCACCTGAGTCAACCGAGGACACAGGGGTCGCCCTTCCCCTGCCATGCTCCGTCACACACACAGCCTTGCTGTCCCTCCTCCCAGGGCGTGCCCAGACAGCAAGGGTGCCGTTTAAACCCAGGTCCTTTCTAGGAACACGCAGCTGAAAGAAACTGTGTTTTCTTAGGACGCCAGGTCGACGGAACAGGTCCATTAGCCTAAGTCCAGCCCAGTGAGCAGGATGCATAAAGCAAGTAAAAACAGCGTCCAGCCGCCCGAGCTCCCTTGACCGGTGTCAAAATACAGGTACAGCGAATTCCCCGGGTGACGCAGGGCCTAACACGTGGAGCGTTACGATGTGCCGCTGAGGTCATGGCTGACCGTCTGCCAGGGCCTCGTTTGGGAGAGCAAAGAGGTCGGCATTGGATTTCTTTGCCGTTACGTAAGGCTTGACTTAAAGGATTACTTGTACTGCGGTGGAGACCGGCCATCCACGGGTCCCAAGCCACAGACACACGGCTATAGCTTTATACGTGGGTGTCGGCCACTTTAACCCAAGAAAGAAATGTCACGCTGGCTTCCCCAGGGGCCACCTTCACAGGCCAGCAGCTTTCTGGACGCTCCATTTGTTTCTGGAGTGACTCTGAGCCTGGTGACATCACCACCCCCCACGTCAGATGAGAAGGGGGACCAGGGACCCGTGCAGCCCCGCTGGGGGCCCCCTCTGCCCCTCCGTCTTCCAGTTACTCAAAAATAATTCTTGAAAAAACATTTCACAAAGACGCTCTTTTCCCAGAGATTTCAAACAGGATGTTATTACCGCATGCTCTATTACATTAGAGAACTGTATTAAAACCACCTTTCTCTGGCCTTTTAAATCAAGAGGCACGTAGCCAACTTGGCAAACACAGACATGCGTCCGTAATGATGAACAGAAATGCATGTGCGCTTGTAATGTGAAGCATGCCGCTGTGCTTCTAAAACCTGACCCTCCTCCTATACGTTCTTTTCATGGAAAAATAAACCTTTAATCAAGTTGAGATTTATCACCAAATGCTTGGAACCCATGAAACAAAATTGAGGGCCGGCTTACCGTGAACGAGGTCACTTCCAGCTTCTGGTGTGGGTGATTTCGTATCCAGTGCACTTGACTAAATCCTACATTTGCTAGACTGGTGTTCAACAAGGACTGATGGAATTAACTAAAGAATTATTATTCAGATTGTATAATATGCCGGGGCGAAGCTTCTCAGGGCTGCAGAGCAAGCTAGGTACGTGGCCTGTTCTGAGATCATGCCAGGATTATTCATTTGTTTTCAACAGGTAACATTTCTGTTGTATACACAGCTCTAATGATGGTTCCTAGGTTCCCAGCATACTGAGATACTCAACCCAGCGTGTCAGCTATGGGTGGCCTCAATGATGCTAACAAGGAAACCCAAGACCTTAGTAAAATACAAGAAAGAGTTCCCTTTTTTTTTTTTTTTAATTGGGTTTTGGTTTGTTTTGTTCCATTTTGGTCCTGGGGATTGAACCCAGGAAGCATTCTACCTCTCCAAATGACACCACCAGCCCTTAAGAAAAAATATTTTGAAACAGGGCATTGCAAAGTTGCTGAGAGTCTAGTTAAGTTGCTGAGATTGACCTGAAGCCTGCGATCCTCCTGTCTCAGTCTCTGTGCTCTGGGATTATAGATGTGCTCTACTGCGCCTGGCCAAACTACATTCCTTTGGCTCACAGTTCCTTGGGGTCCCTCTGATTGGCTGGCTGGGCTGGGCTGGCCCCTCGTCAGGCCTGGTCAGCAGCAGATTGTCTCCGAGGTTCTGCTGCCCGGTGCTTGCTCACATGTCTGGGGTAGCTGGGTGGTGGCCCATCTAGATGTCCTGGTCAATAGCAGTTTCCACACTTACTTAGTGTCTCAGGAGTAGACACTGGTGGTTAATAAAATTTTCAGATGACAAAGTTCTGGAAGGAGATGCCAATGTTTTGAGTCAAGAATCCAGAAAGGCTAAACTTGTTGATAAAACATAAGGTAAAGCTTAAGCAAGATAAGTATAAAATTCATGCATGAAGTTCAAGAAAGTAATTGAGAAAAAGATAGGAAAAATTTGGATTCACAGAAGTTCAAAGTTTAAGAATGAAAACATTTATTTGATTTTTGATTTTACCTCAAATGATGCAATACTGTTTATAGCAGTCAAAATAAATAATTGTGTGTTTCAAACATTAAGAAACACCATGGGTTATTATAGAAGAAAGGGCCCATTTAAAAGGCAACATAAGGCCTAAGAATGTAAAAGAGTATTGTCAAGAAAATTCTTAAGTGGATCTGAAAGACCCAGAGAGAAATGGGAACAAGTGCAAAGATTTACTTTATAGAAGATTCAACGGCAGAAAAGTGCCAATTCTTCCTAAGATAACTAAGACATTTAACACGATATCAGTAACATAACACATACCAATATTTGAAACAGACTAGATAATTCTAAATTCCATGCTGAATAACAACAAACAAGAGTATCAGGAAAACTCCACAAATTAGGGACAACAATGAGGTCTGGCTTCCTCTGCGTTCAAAGATTGCACAGCAAGTCGGTAACTAACCGCGTGGAGGATGGGGGCCTGATCAGTGGGAAAAAACACAAGGTCCAGAAATACAGCTGAATAAAGGTGGATGCATAGTTTATAACATAAGCGGAATCCAACAGCAATGGAGAAAAGACAAATTACCCCAAACTAGCATATCAGATGAGCCAGCACCTCAGCTAAAACAGATGAACTCTAAGCCAGCTCCATGAACCCAGGTGTACTCTGAACTGGTACAAGATTAAGAGTGAAATAAAACCACAACATCATTAGAAGAAGATGATGGAAGGACTGTTTTCTCTTTAAACTTTGAGTAGAAAATTCCATAACTCAAACATCAGAGAAACCACTGGCTAATTGAACTAACTAAAAAATTTGAAGTTTGTGTAGAAAATATACTCACTCCACGAAGCAACACAAGCAATGAAAAGATAAAAGATAGTTTTGAAATAAGTACTTGCTATTTGTATCACAAAGCGCTGATTCCGTACATATGTAAAAAGCTCCTGAAAATCAATGAGGAGGAGGATCAAGAACACAGTGAAGAAATGGAAAGAAGATATAGTTTGCAGAAAACCGATTGCTCTTAAATATATCAAAATGCATAATAAGTCCATGAATAAAAAGAAAAATAAAAACTATTACTACATTGAGAAACAGTGCTTTCTAGACCTATGAGATTAGCAAAGCGGAGGGGGCTAGAATTGAGAATCACCTAGGAGTGTGTACATAGGAATTACAGTCATGTCATTTAAGAATGCCCTCCTAACATGCTAACAGGACTTTAAGTCTGTGTTTGCTTGTTGTGGTAACATGCTACAGCACACATCTGCAATAGCTAGCAGCTCCTGCTGTCAGAGGTGGAATATTGTCCTCTCTCCTTGAGCCTGCTTGTCTTGCCTCGTGAGATGGAAGGTAGCAGAAGGGACATGGGTTGAGTTCTAGGTCAACAGGGTTTTTGTCCTCCTTGTATGTCCTGTGTGAACAAGCCCACTACCACGAGGGATCCTGAGCCCAGCCACTAACCAACAGGGGTTCCACTGGTCAGCAGGAGCCGGTGATGGACAGCACCAGATCAAGACAGGGCCACACCTGCTCATCAAACTCCTCTGAGCCCCTTTCACAACCAGCCTCTGCCTTGTCCTGAGAGCCCCGGACTCCACACAGACAGGCACAGTAAGAGACCTGGACCGATGCTGGCGTATCTGACCCAGGCCCTTTAAGTCCCTGTCTGGCAAAGCTCAACCTGCTGAAGGCATAGCTTCTTTCAGTCACAGCCTGACCTCCCTTTTCCTAGAACATTTACTTAAGAAATATTGGAGCTGGGTTGGGTGGCACATGCTTGTAATCCCAGTACTTAGGAGGCTGAGACTAGAGGATCCGGGTTCAAGGCCAGCCTCAACTACTTAGTGAGGCCCTCCGCAACTTAGTGAGACCCTGTTTCAAAATAAAGAATAAAAAATAGGACTGGGGGTGTAGCTCGGAGGTAGAATGCCCCTAGGTTCAGGTTCAATCCCCAGTAACACACACACACACACACACACACACACACAAATGTAAACCTGTGTAATATTTATAGCAGGGCTAAGTAGACACTCAATTAGAAAAAGGTGCCTTACCAAATGTTAGTCCTAAGGGCATTGACCCACAGGAATCTCACATAAAGCCCAAAGTAGAGGGAGGACTTCTCAGAAAGTATGGCTTTTTGCACATGGAATAAACACTTATCTGATTCAAAGGAAACTCACAACGTTTTAAGGGAGTTTGGCTTGTGAAAACACCACTAGTTTGCACAAAAACAGAAGAGATACCCAAATGATCAGGAGTTCAGGTGTCCAGATTCTTCCTGCAGGCAGAGGAAGCTATTGATCCACAAACAGGAACATTTCTTGTGGAAAAAGAGGCCACAGAATGCTCTCAAGAGCAGCAGACAGCAGGAACTAGAGGCATGCGCCAGGCCCAGGTCTGGGGCAGTCCCAGCCTGGAGCAGAGAGCCGATGTCAGCGCGTACTCAGCCACGGCTCAGACCCCAGTGACCCTCTTTGAAAGGCCACGACTACTGCGGTTATGTTGGGCATGTCCCCTACGTGCCACCAGAGTGCATCCGGCTGCAGCGCAGGGTGCCATGTGCAGCCACCTTCAGTCACCCTCCCTCGGGGGGGGGGGGTGCAGCCACAGAGAGCTACCGACGTGAGGTGGCAGCCTCCCCAGGGCAGCTCAGAGCCAGGGACTGCGGGAAGCACCAGCGCCAAGCCAGCTGTTCTGCACTGTGGGGCAACGGTGCCAGGTCACGCCAGCTTCAGGACTCTGCTGTGCTCCCTGAGGTTGTAGGATGGCCTCCTCCTCCTGCCTGCGTCCCTCCGTTACATAGAACATCCTGCACCTCTCTTCCCTGAGACCCAACTCCTGCAGCACCTCCATTGTACCCTGGGGGGCAGGAGGGCAGGGACTCCCCGCTTGGGTCACAGGTCTCTAGACCTCTATCAGCCCCTCTAAAAGTGTTCTCTTCCTAGAGCCTCGGTTATCATCTGCTTGGAATGGCTTTTGAGCCTCCAAAGCTTCACAATTCCTCTCGTCCACATCCCATACAGGGGAATCACCTCTCAACCTACCTCCAGAAGCTGATCTAAGAATCGCACGCTTCCTGGGGGAGTCCTTGTTCACAGGCAGCTATCCTGCCTTAAGGCGATCAACGTCTCTGCGCTCTGCGCGTACATTGGATAGCCAGAGAGTTAATTAGTATTGAGCAAACTGTAGGGGCCTAAAAGGGGTGTTAAGAACTTTCAGAGGAGAAAATAGCGCGGCAGGACGTTGCGGGGGAGCGCGCCCGGCTTCAGCAGCCCACGCGCCTCCCAGGAGCAGGAAGATGCAAGGGGTACGTCTCGCCTCCAGCCTCCTTCCTTGCTCTCAACTCTGCCTCTAAAGGAATCCAATGTCTCAGACCCTTCACAAGCATGGTTCACACTTACTAGTTCAAAAATAGGCAAGAGGATGTTTATCAGGAAAAAGCCCAACACTCTCCTGCCCTCCCAGTTAAGTGTTTTAGTCATGCTTGAAGGTTTGCTGTTTAGAATCCAGAGGATCCACCAAGATCGATTGCCAAAACTCATCACTGGGCCACAGAGAAGAAAAAGAAAACCACAGACAGACCTGAAAATGTTGTCAGAAATGAAACTGGCTTTCTCCTCCTGCCCTTAAAGAAACCTAGGTTTGTGAGTGGAAGAGCCTTTCTTGGAGGTTTGCACACGTGCTGTGGTTTCTTTCAAATCACGTATGTCCGGAGGGAGTAGAAGGCCAGGCCTCCAGGGCCAGGGAAGCAGAGTGCAGAGGCCCTCGTCTGGATACTTCAGACAGAAAATGAAAACCTGCTGTGCCCCAAACTGCCTCCGTCCTGGAGGGGCATGGAAAGGACCAGGGAGCTAGACATCTCTCCTGTCCCACAGGCCAGCACCCACCTGGAGAGACCGGCGCCCACAGTCAGTCAATTTCATCCTGGATTAAAAGAGAACTAGTGGACACAGCAGTCCACTGGGAGGGAAGTCAGGTGTCGTCTCCTTGAAGCTGATGGGAGAGGGCCCGCCCCCGCCACGGAGGTGCACGCACTGGTTTTTAATTACTGTGCGGTGCGCCGTGACCCCTCCTCACCAATGTGCAGAGCTTCCGTGAGGCTCTTCCAGGAGTCCTGCCCAGAGGCCAGGCTGGGGTCGGCCACACACTTTTCTTCCCAATCAAGCTTTTCCTCACGGGACAGAAGATGCTTTCTCTTCCTCACACAGCAAGAGCTCCACCCAGAGTTCCTGTTTTGTTTATTTTAGTTTTCTTGTTTGTTTCTCCTTAAGACCATACAGCCTTCACTATAAATAATGCCTTCCTTAAATGATATTAAAACAATTGCCACTATTTACAGATTAAGATACTCAGAATGAAGACATGTGGATTTAGACAAAAATATTACGTGCTGTCTGGCCGTAACTGGGTTTTAGAGTAGGCTCTCTGGCTGCTGCAGACAGAAGAAGCGGGGGCACCTGGTTCTCACGTGTGGTGGGCTTGTCTTGCAGGTCCTACTGGTCTCTGCCCTCTTGTCAGCACTGGGTGGACTCAGGATGAAGCAGTGAGGGGAACTCCGTGCGGCTCACCTCGGGGGAGCGAAATACACCCTAAGAGGCAGAGGCCAGTAGATGTCGTGTCGAAGGGCAGGTGGCACGGAGCATCAACAGCTGCTTCCACAGCTGGGAGACGAGTGCAGACTCCCAGCCCGGCGGCCATCTCTGCTCTCCTCCTGGGAACACACCTCAAGTCTCTTCACAGGAGCCAGGATGAGAAAAAAAAAGAAATCTTCAGACACTGAATCCGATTTCCTAAGTGTTTTGTGTAACTTTAGAATAAGAGACAAAACAAAAAATCAAAAACCTACTGGTTTATAGGAAACAGTACCACGCTAGGAGCCCTAATGAGCTATTCTGCTGACAGGAAGGAATGCTGGCGTTCACGGCGGGCTGGAGATGCTCACGGCTCCCCAGCGGCGCGGCCCCTGCGCTGCAGACCGGACCCCTTGACCACTGGAAGCCAGCAGCGGAGGAAGGGCGCTGCGGAGAGGCGGTCAGTAGCAGAGCGCAGCCCCGTGTGGAGGCTGGGGGCCGTGGGTCTGCAGAGAAAATGGATTTCAGACGTGAGAGTGCGTTGAAAGGGTCCCTTAAGCTTGCCGTCTGGCCAGGGCGTCCACGGGCCTCCAGGCGCCTCGCCCGCCCCCTTGAGAGCGGCTTCATCCCGACTCTGGGGCCTCTGAGCAACCATCAAAACCTGCGAGGGCTTTCCACCCGCGCCCCGCTGACACGTCTGACATTTCAAATCACAGAACTACAAAAGTGGCCAAGTCCTTCCGCAGCGGTGTCAACCAGCCGAGGAAATGTGCTTCTCACACATGTCACCGGGTATTTGATCAGAGATGAAAGCGCCCCGTTTTGAAATGAAAGTGCATTAAAAACATCTGTTTCCTGGGCCAAATGAAAGACAGCGGCGTCTAGCAGAGTTCAAGGGAAAGATAGAACCAGCCACGGGTGAAGCGTTTTGTTCCGGGGGGGGGGGGGGATAGAGAGGGCCCAGCGGCCTCTGAGGACGCCGCACAGATCCGCCGCGCTGTCCTTAGAACCGTGAAATGTTCTGCAACCCGGGACGGTCGGTGAGGCCAAGCCCGAGTCTACACACTGCTCTGGGCGTCTGGGACGCAAACAGCAAAGGAAACAGCCTGCAGGTTTTAAAAATTTATGCACAGGGGAAATTGGGAAAATGGACCTTTCTGCCTAACTTCCTGTAAAGTACCCGTCTTTCCTGGTTGTTTCTTTAACGTGCAGGCTCCCTTTTAAAAAACACTTGGATTTGTACTCATTTTGGATACTCAGAACATTAATTGCTGGTATCTGAATTAACTGTAAACTGGTTACTACACCATTGAAGCCCTTATTTGTGTTTCTCTATAAAGTAATTACAAGGAATGGTTTTCCCCTGCCGCGTGAGGTTTAAATCGATCTGTTTTAAAAGTACAAAGTAAATAGCTTGAAAGGCGGATCTGTCTAGGTGATAGGGATTTAATCAAAAATGCAATCTTTTTTTAGTTCAGATTTCTAATTGACACATTTACAAGATAACTCATTAATTTTTCACATGTGTCAAGGGGAAAGAACAGAAGGAAAGGACCCTTGGCTGTTTGTGCTTATCGCAGTGCTGCTCGGCCTTGGACAGGGCCACGGGGTTCTCAGGTGGGTCTCTGGCGTGTGGTCCCTCTGGCGTGGTGTCCCTCTGGCGTGGTGTCCCATGCCTTGTGGGACTTTGAGCAGCGTCACACCCCCCCCAAGAAGACAACCAAAAATGTCTAGACACCCAACCGAGTGCCCGGGCGAGGGGTGGCGTGTGAGCTGCTCCCCGCTAGCTAGCCCCACTGCGCCACCTTGGGCTCCCTGGGCACAGGCGCATCTTAGAGCAAGAACCCAGAGGGTGAGTCCTGAGTGCCAGCCTTGATGACAGCTCCTGGCCAGTCTCTGCGAGAGGGCGTTACGGCTGTGCAGTCTGGGAGAATCTACCCTAATGACAAGGATGCTGACAGCCTCTGGGGACCTGGCACTTCCTGTCCCCAAGAGAGTCACCTGATCCAGCCAGTGGCTGTCCACAGACCAGGCTTTCTGCCCCCACACTCCAGGGCAGAGAAGGTGGTCCTAAGGAAGGTACTTCTTACCAAGCTCGAAAGCGGGAGTGCAGCCCAAACTCCCCTGCGGCAGGGGCTCCCTGCTAAGCACGTGCTGACTGGGTCAGTCACACCCATGCCCGCCCGGGGGTGGCTGTTCA
>PVLC010029072.1:0-20374 GCA_004027655.1 Graphiurus murinus
TACTGGGGGTTGAACTCAGGGGCATTCTACCCCCGAGCTATACCCCCAGCCCTAGTTTTTTTATGCTTTATTTTGAAACCGAGTCTCACTAAGTTGCGGAGTGCCTCACTAGGTAGCTGAGGCTGGCCGCGAACCCGGATCCTCCGGTCTCAGCCTCCCGAATGCTGGGATTACAAGCGTGCGCCACCACGCCCGGCTCACAAAATTTTTTTATTTGTTGTTTAAGATGGGTAGAAATCAAAGTGTTTAGGACAAGTAAACATTCCATATTGCATCTCTAATTTTGTGTGTGTGTGTTTGAATTTTCCACATATTGGAAGTAGAAAGTAAAGTTGAAATGTACTTATCATATTAGGTCCTTCACTGCAGACACATTTGAGCTTCTGAAATTCCTTAGGTTGAAATAGATGTTAAACTTTGCGAATCAGACATCAGTATATTTTATAGATTTAACTTAAATATAACATATTTTAGACTTTTAGGCTTGAATTTGAGTGATCGATACAATCTTTTAGAAAGATTAACTTAAAAGTATCCAATACATCTATAAGTGATTACTGATTTACTTTATCAATCAATTTCAAACATTTTTAGGAAACTTTCTAGGAGACTCTTTGGGAGGTGTTGCTTCTAAGGGATGAGAAATTTCATAGGTAAAGACGAAATGCATATACAATATATATTGTGACACTATGGGTAGGTTGTGCTCATCACTGAAAATATAAGCATTTTTACATTTGAGCTATTTCCTCAATTATATTTACTTTCTGATTATAGAAACTTTGAGAATATAATCATTTTATATCTTAGGCATTCTGTTCACCATACACATATACAACAGAGTTGATATGGGAATATCTGAGTGTTGTTCTGAAATTTGTTTAAATATGATATATAGCATGTACAATGCTAGAAATTTTGAACACTTCCTAATTTATCAAATCTCTACTTAGTTTAATATATTATATCAATCAATGGATTGCATAGAAGGGTTAGCCTGGCATATTCAGTAAATGTAGAATGGACCTTCATTGAGATAATGAAAGAATGCATGATTGTTCACTGTTTTCACTGCTGGAGACCTTTTCTGGTTGTGAAGGACACCTGAACTCCTCCCCTTTGTATAGAAACACATTTGTCTTAATTCTAAATCATAACTATGCCTGAAGGAGAGAAAATTAAAATATCCTCAAGAGTAATCTTGGTTGAACTGTTTTAAAGATGAGTAATAGAGCTAAAAGATTCTCTCCTAGATTGTCTTTATTGCAATGAAATTCATATAAGAAAATTTTAAAGAATTAGAAAGCAGAGAAATCATGTATCACATAAGCACTTTCATGAGGATAATTGAGATTATTGATCTGCAATTTGAATGCTGATAACCAAATAATTTTTACAGGAGTTTTGAGGGCTCAGAGCTGTTTTCCTCTTTTGTACTCTGAAGTTGAAGCAAAGATTGCTCCTAGAGTTATATAAATTCAAAAATAAGGAAAGAGTCACTAATACACAGAGTCCTCTCCCAGAGCAAAATCCTAAGCTTAGAGGCAACTCTATGTTGACTGCTTCACTGTAAAAATGCACATATGTGGTTTAAAATGAGAGTCAGAATGTTGTCTCAATGACATGAGGGTGATATATCTAGTTCTAACACAAATTAATGTAAACTCCAAGACAAATGTCTGTCATTCACACTTCAGAATGTGGGCTCAGGACTATCATGTGCGGGAATTATTATGGATACATTCCATTTGCCTGTAATGATTGCTTTGACAGAGATTTGCTAGGTTTGAGGGACCTACTATCAATTCCAGAACAACAGGGTGTGGAATAATGAGTGATGTTCATAAAGATCAATAGGAACTCTGGTGATTTGTTTATTTCTAAAAGGAATATAAAACATGCTCTAAGGCACCACATGGCATTATTGATTTTTATTATGAGGTAAAATTAGCTTAAATGCATTATAAGAGTTTCAGAAAAATACAATAATATATTGAACTAAATAAAATGCTCTCCTGAGATAAAGAAAACATAAAAATTTACTCTGTCCAAAGAATGTCTTCATAAAAAGGAACATTTCTTATTTTTGCTTTTTCTGCAACTACTTACAAATAATTATCTAATGGTTTTTTGTTATTTCTATATATCAGACTTTGCACTCTCTATTATCTATCTATCTATCTATCTATCTATCTATCTATCTATCTATCCATCTATCTAATCTATCTGTTATCTATCTACTATCTATCATCTATTATCTGTCTATCATATATCTATCTATCATCTATCATTTACTATTTATCTATTATCTATGTATTTAGATATGGAGTATATAACCTAATTTATTCCCCACAGCAACTCTGGAAATGTTATGTTAGGCATAGAATGTCCCTTGAAGAGCTCATGTATTAATATTCAGAGTTGATATAATTAAGTTATGAGGAATGTAATATCATCAATAGATAAATCCATTGTAATGAATTTACTGGGTGTAATCTGGGTAGCTAGGGTGTGCTTGGAGGAAGTGGGTCCCTGGGAGTAAACCATTATCTAATGTGATTCTGCCTTTGAATATCCTCACTTTTGCTTCTGGCCTCTATGATGTGAAAGCATAGCCTTGCTCTCTCCTTTTCTCTGCCACCATGCCTTGATATTTACAGACCCTGGACTCACATAGATGGAACCTTGAAATCTCAAAGAAAACAAAACAAACAAACAAAAATTGACCAAACAATTCTTCCTTGCTCTAAATTTTGTGGTAGATTTTGGATTATAATAGTGAGTATGTTGACTGGGACAGTGAGATAGGGTCTTTTCTCATTTTATAGATCAGGAAACTGGAAAGATAGGGCTAAGGAAGCTACTTAAAAACCACAGAGCAAGCATAGAGTGTGTGCTCAATGCAAGCAATCTAACCTGTATAAACATGACAATAGAAGCAGCATAGGTAATGCATTAGCACATGCATTCTGAATCACAGACCACTGGAGATACAAAGATCTATAACTCATCTTCTTTAAACCATGTTAAGAATTACAGCAATTAGGTTACATTAATTGTTTTAGCATTAGATTTTGAATTTTGGACCTAGGAAAATTAATCAAATATGCAGACAATGAAATATTATTCACCCTTAAAAGGGAAGGAAATCCTGACACATATTACAATATAAATTAACCTTGAAGACATTATGCTAAATAAACCATGAATAAAAGAACAAATTTCATGTTATGTATTTTGCCACAAAATAACAAATTTAAAAATTATCTCAAGGTGGGAGGGGGAAGATGGCAATAGAGTAAGACCCAAAGGCAAGTTGTCTTTAATTTCATTTGGGGAGCTTCGAGTTGAGCAGCATGTCACATCCTGACTACCTTCATGGGAGGTGGGACATAAAGGCAGAGAAATTCAAGAATATTTACAAGAATATTTTTGAGTACTAAGGATGAAAAAGGAAAAAAGAAGGAAGTAATCCATGAACAAGTGAAGAGGGCAGGAATATACACAGACCTTAGCTAAATGCTGTGCACAAAATTCTGAGGAAATTACCAAGCTTGGAATCCACAGACCAACCCACACTTTTCAGTGGAGAGGACAGACTCACCACACTTGCTTTGGGATGGATCCTGTGTGTGGGGCCTGGTGCTCAGTACCTGCACAGACATAGGGAAACACTAGTCCAGGGTCTCACTACAGGTCCTAGTGCTGGGGCTGCAGACTGACTTTTTTTCCACAGGTTTCTTAGCAAATGGGAGTTCTGGGAATGTACGCAGAAACCTACAGTAATATGTGAACCTTAAACAGCTGAAGGCATCCACACAGACCCAAGAGGTCTGCAGAAGCCAAGTATGAGAGTTTTTGTTATTAGCTTTTTTATTATTATTTATTTATTCTATTGTTTCTTTTTTTTTAACCATTGTTGTGTGTTTGTTGGTTGGTTATTTTTTCTATTCCCTTTTACATTTTTGTCTATTTCCTCCCTCTTTTTTTCTTTTCTTCTCTCTCCTTTTTACAGTGCTTAGATTGAGTCTAAGACCCTTATCAATACTGAGTGAGTGCCCTCAGCCACACTCCTAAGCCCCAGCCTAGAAGAACTTTTTTCCAGCATCAGCAGTTTGGACCAACTCCACCCCCTTCCCAATTCCACTCTACCTCACTAGCAAAGTAGGAAACCCAGAAGGCAGGGAGGCAAGCTTAGACTAGAGTTCCGGAGCATCATTCACATCTCTTCTAAGTGAATTTCAATCCATAAAGAAAGAAAAACACAGCAAAGGACTATGCAAAATCAAAACATAATTCAGCTCCTCTCCACCAAGAAAATTTTACTCACTTTCAAACTCTTCTTAAGGCTCCTTTCTTTCTCTTTCCTTTTTCTTCTCCTTTCCTCTTGTATGTGTATGTCTGAGAGACTGTCTATGTTCTGCTTTATTTGTTTGTTTGATTTCCAGTGCACCTATTTGCCTGTGCCTTGAATTTTATCCATTTCTAATCACTGTATATAAATACTCCATAGTGGTTACTAGAATATCCCTTTATTTTCAGTATCTTTATTTTTTATTATCTGTATCCTAATCTTACTTAAACTTGTATCTCACTTGATTCTGTTTTCTTCTTCACCCTATTCCTGCATACCTTACTTTAGCCCCTTCCTCCTCACTCACTTTTCACCATTGATTATATCACAATTTGCCTTTGTCTATACCAGCTGACTCCTCTAAACTCCTACTGCCGAGGCTGAATCATATAGGTGAATCAACAGAATGGACTTCTGTACACTAAGGATAGAACAATCCAAGCCAACGGATGAAGTCACTCAGCAGCCCACACATAGAAGTTTACAAACGCATAAGACACAAACTGCACTGGCACACACGTCAGAGACTATACCCTATTAGAGAAACAGTTAGGTCCCTGGTTTTTAACACCTGGGACCCATCAATACCATCATCACAGTGGGCAGACAGAATCCTGGAGTAACTGAAATCTAGTTCTGTTGATCTACAGGCAGAAAAACAGAGGGGTGTTATGGGACACAGACCCCAAAGATCATATTGTAGGATGATAAGTACTCAACAGAAAGATGTGAATGCCCATATTGCTGAGACTATTCATGTTTAAGACATATTTTGAGGTAAATATTTACCTCCAGAATAGGATATTATAAAAGGAGAGAAATAAGACATAGTAAACACACACACACACACACACACACACACACACACACAGAAAGAGAGAGAGAGAGAGAGAAGCAAAAGCAAGTTAAAAAATCTGAGAACATGAGAACGAAGTATAGCAAGGAAACAATGGGCCCCCCAAATCCAACAACAATAGATCCAACCAACTCAGAGCTGCAGAGAATGTTAGAATAATTCAGAAGTTTAATAGTAAAATGATACAGAATTTTAAAAAATAGTAAGAGAGAGCCTGAAAGAAATGAAAGGTCATTAAAAAAAAAAAAAAAGAAATTGGTATTTTTAACAGGAATCAAAAAGAAGCTGTGAAGGATGCAATAAATTAAATGAAAACATCAATGCAAATTATCAACAGTAGAATAGACCACGTGGAAAACAGAATCTCACTCTTAGAAGATGACCACTCCAAAAATGAATACAAAGTATATAATTTAAATAAATCAATTCAACAGTATGAGCTGTATATACAAGAGATTTGTGATAACTTTAAAAGAGCAAATTTAAGAATAATAGGCAAAGAAAAGGATCTGGAATTCAAACTGGACTACCATAATAATGCAAACATATATGTGTTTATAACTGCACATTTCATAATTGCTTAAGTATACAACCAGCTAAGATTTCTATAAAGAGATGAAAGAATTATAAAATGATGGTGAATATTAAAATGGAATTCTATTCGCCGATAAAGAAGAACAAAATTAGCCGGGCGTGGTGGCGCACGCTTGTAATCCCAGCATTCGGGAGGCTGAGACCGGAGGATCCGGGTTCGCGGCCAGCCTCAGCTACCTAGTGAGGCACTCTGCAACTTAGTGAGACTCGGTTTCAAAATAAAGAATAAAAAACTAGGGCTGGGGGTATAGCTCGGAGGTAGAATGCCTCTGAGTTCCATCCCCAGTACCGCAAAAAAAAAAAAAAAAAAAAAAAAAGAAGAACAAAATTATGTCATGTGTAGGGAAATGGGTAGAACTGGAGAATATTACACTAAATGAGATTAGTCAGTTAAAAAAGTAAAGGTCGGATGTTCTCCCTCATATGTCAAAGCTAGGGAGAAATTGAGACACAGGAGGTACTTAGAATAAAGGAGGAGAAATATAAGTGGAGTAAAGAAAGGAGAGGGAGGAATACTTGAAGAGGAAGTACCTCAATGAACACAATGTACATACATAAACTCACCAATGCTAATCACTGTGTTGAGCATGGGGACGTGAGGAGGAAGAGATAGTGGGGTAGGAATTGGGGGAAAGCTGAATGAGTACAGTATGCATGTATGCCTCTATCTTACTGAACTGAATCAAGATGTATGATTAAAATGTACCAATAAAAATAATTTCAGACTTCTCAACTCAAGTCATGAATGCCAAGAGGGACTAGTATGAAATATTCCAGACCCTGGAAGAAAACAACTTCCAACCAAGACTGCTATATCCAACAATGGTATCATTCAAAATTGATGGAGAAATAAAAAATATTCCAAGATAAGCAGAAACTTAAAGAATTCATGACTACCAGGCAAGCACTAGAGAAAATACTGAAATAAATCACAAATAAAAAATAAGCAAATTTCAGAATCATAGAAGAGATGAACTCCACCAGGTAGGCAATTAAAAAAGAAGAAATAACACTATATCAAACAGACAATAGAAGACAAAATAATAGGCAATAAAAATCATAATTCAATAATAACACTGAATGTCAAAGATCTTAACTCTCAAACTAAAAGGCATAGACTGGCAATGTGGATTAAGAATAATAATAATCTGAGAATAAGATGCTTGCAAAAAACTCACCTTACATTCAAAGACATCCATATGCTAAAGGTGAAAGGATGGAAAAAGATATACCATGCAAATGGAGACCAAAACAAGCAGAGGTAGCAACACTCATGTCTGACAAAACAGACTTTAAGCTAAAACACATAGAAAGAGACAAAGCTGGGCACATCTTATTAATAAAAAAGAACAATCCAACAAGAAGATATAATGATAGTAAACATTTATGCCTCAAAAATGGGTGTGTACCATCAAAGAAAATCCCTGGTCCAGATGGATTGCCAGTTGAATTATACAAAACCTTTATAGAAGAACTAAACCCAACACTTCACAAGTTATTCCATGAAATTGAAAGTGATGGAATTCTTCCAAACTTCTATGAGGCTAGTATCAGATTAATATCAAAATTAAATCAAGATACCTCAAGAAAAGAAAATTTCAGACCAATATCTTTGATGAACATAGAAACAAAAATTCTAAACAAAATATTAGTCATGCACATTCAAAACTTCAGGAATCTTATATACAAGACTGAGTTGATTTCATCCCAGGAGAGTAATGCTGGTTCAACACATGCAAATCAATACATGTTATTCACCACGTAAATGGAACTAAGAACAAAAATTACATGATCATCTCAATGGGCACTGAAAAAGCATTTGTTCAAATCCAGCACCCATTCATGTTAAAAACATTGCAGAAAATCAGAATAGAAGGAATGTACCCTAACATCATTAAGGCAATATACAATAAACCCAAAGCCAACATCATTCTGAAAGTGGAAAAGCTGTAGAAATTCCCTTTTAAATCAGGAATAAGACAAGGATGCTCACTGTCACCAAGAGTCCTTGAGACTCTTGCCAGAGCAATAAGACAAAAGAGGGATATAAAAGGATTTCAAATAGGAAAAGAAGAATTAAAATTCTTTATTTGCAGATGACATGATTCTATATCTATAAGACCCAAAAAACTCAACCAAAAGAATACTAGAGCTGATTAACAAATTCATCAAAGTGGTGAGATACAAAATAAACCTAAAAGAGTCAGTAGCTTTTCTATATGCCAATCATGAATCCATGTAGAAAAAAAAATACCTAGGAATAAACTAACCAAAGAAGTATAAGACTGCTACAATGAAAATTATAAAACACTAAAGAAAGAAATTGAAGATCTTGGAAGACAGAAAGATGTCCCTTTATCTTGGATAGGCAGAATAAATATCATTAAAATGGGCATTCTACCAAAAGTGATATACAGAATCAATGCAATCTCTATCAAAGCACCAATGTCATTCTTCATAGACCTAGAAAAACCAGTTATAAATATCATATGGAGGAACAAAAGACCCAGAATAGCCAAAGCAATTCTCAGCAATAAGAACTATGCAGGAATTATCGCAATTCCTGACTTAGAATTATACTACAGAGCTATAGTAATAAAAACAGCATGGTATTGGCACAAAAACAGACATATAGGTCAATGGAATAGAATAGAAGATACAGAAACAAATCCACACACTTATATCTAATTGATTTTTAACAAAGGGGCCAAACACATATGCTGGCGAAAAGACAACCTTTGCAAAAAATGATTTTGGGAAACTTGGATATACATTTATAGGAAAATGGAACTAAATTCTTCTCATCCTACAAATAATCAATTTAAGGTAGATCAAGACTTAGAATTTAGATTAGAGACTATGAAGCTAACAGAGGAGGTCAAAGGTTCAACACTCCAACATATAGTCATAGGTAGAAAATTCCTCAACAATACCCTTAAAGTTCAGAAGTTAAAACAAGAATTAATAAGTGAGATGGCATTAAACTAAAAAATGTTCTGCACATCAAAGGAAACTATCAAGAATCTAAAGAGAAAGTCCATGGAATAGCACACGTTCTTTCCCAGATATCCCTCTGACAGAGAACTAATATCTAGAATATACAAAGAACTTAAAAGTCTGCACTAAAAAATTAAGCCAACCAAGAAATGGGTAACTGAATTGAATATACACTTCACAGAAGAAATACAAATATCTAAATAGATATAGGAAAATGTGCAACATCATTAGCAATCAGGTAGATACAAATCAAAACTATACTGAGATTCCATCTAAACCTAATCAGAATGGCAACCATCAATAAATAAAAGAATAATAAATGTGGAAAAATAGGAATTCTTCTATACTGTTGGGATTGCAAACTAGTTCAGTTGCTATGGAGATCATTGTAGAGATTCCTTAGAAAACTGAGAATGGACCCACCATATGATCAAGCTATATGTATCTTTCCAAAGGAGTTGAAGCCAGAGAACTACAGTAATATATGCATATCCATGTTCATAGCAGCACAATTAACAATAGCCAAATTATGGAAACAATCTAGGTGTTCATCAACAAATTAATGGATTACAGAATTATGGAAAATATGCACAGTGCAATTCTACTCAGCAATAAAGGACAGAATTATGTCATTTGCAAAAAAATGAAAAGACCCGGATAACATTATGTTGTGAGATTAGCCAATTACAGAAAGCGATGGGTCAAATTTTTTTCTATATTATATGCAAGCTTAGGAGTAATTGGGATATAAAAGAGACTCTCGATAATGGAAGAGAAACCTCAGTGGAGCCAGGGAGGTGGTCTAAGAGAAAAGAAGGAGGAAGACTGAGGTTCATTAATGGAAATACTAGTCAATCTCAGTACTCTGTATTGGGAAGGGGGGAAATGAGAAGGTATGTGGGAGGGTACCAAGTGCTGTGTGCATGTATGTCATTGTCAACATGATTTACATTATGATGTGAGACTATAATGAACCAATAAAAGTACATTTACATTTTTTTAAATTAAAAATTATCTCAATGCAACCAATGTATCTTATGACATTTATGTTTTCATATATATGTATGTATAGGAAATATACATGAATATATATATATATATATATATATATATATATATATATATATTTGGTAAGGTCTTTTTATGTGTTACATATCCTAAATAAGATTTTAATCCCAAATGCACTCTAAGGATTGAATGGATTCTTGATGGTTCAATAATATTTGGCTTCAATAGAGAGGCTGCCTTTTTTATACAGATTTTGAATAAAGAATATTTTCTACAGGGATTGTAAGCAAAGAATTTTTCCTCCACATTGATTTATGGAGACTACTGCTAGTATTGACTTAAAAGAACAATTGAGGTAACTATTTGATATAACATATCAAAAGATTAAGAACTACATATTATACTTAGCAGTTAAATATGAGTCATTTTTTTACCTACATAGATTTTTATAATTTCCAAAGAATGTATTAAATACCTCAGGAATAATGAACATAATTTCTCCCTGAATCTGATTTTCTTTTACTCTTTTATGAACTATATAGTCATATATATTAAGAGGAGCAAAAATCATTCCCATTTATGTGCAATCAAATTCTATAAATTATCCATAGAACACCATTCAACAAAGTAAAGGGTTGAAAACAAAATGAATATCTCGATTCTTACGTACATAAGCAGTGAATACTGTACCCTCTTTGTCACAAATGTAAAATTAGCTCATCATCCTTTCTATGGAATTAATATGCATCTTTATACAGTTTCTGAAATATGAGCAAAACCAACAGTGATGTTGGAAGGGAAGGGAGAGAAGACCCTGAGGTCTTACAGGGAAGACCAAGCCATGATCTAAGAGTACGTTCTTCGACCTTCTTTTTCTGCAGTCAGGACAAATCAATAGAAGTAAACATTTTAATGAAGAGCTTTTAGGTTATCCTTGCAACCTGGGGCTTGGCCGATTCACTTCATGTCCTCATCCCACTTAACATCAGGGGAGAAAACCCTCTGGTAATCTTAACTTTCTTCAACTTCTCTCAGCAAATAGACTGCTTGCTGAGTGAAAACAGGAGACATTTATCATGTTAGGAACTCCTTCAGCATAATTAGTTACATTATAGTCTGATATATTACAACAGGTCTTTGGGGATCTGCAAAATTGCAGTAAGAAAAGGAGTAGAGTCTAAAGCTCTGCCTTTCCTTAAAGAGTATATTCAAAGAACACAAGGTCCTTTAGCATTTCTTCCAACAAATACTCAACTTAGTTTTTGGTGTTTCTATGCATCCTGGAACATTTTGACTATATACGATCATAGTATTGTGATTAAATCAGCTATTTCAACTAGAAAATCGAATTTTGACTGTGTGACATGGTTGCTTTAATTATAGCACATTGATACATTAAAAACACTATTGTTCAGTATTAAATACCGAATAATTGTGCTTAAAAAAGTGGATAATCTGTTTTTTATTGAGATCAGTATCATAGAGTTCTATTGTCTCTTTCTAAATCTGGTACTCTTGTTTTCTGAAGAAAGAAACTATTTTAATGTTTCATAAGCATTTAGACAGAGGGGATTAAAAAGTAGCCATTGTCCAATTACTATTGGACAATGTCTTGTGTTTCCTAGTGTTATTCTAAGGTGGTCCCAGAAATACTCTGTTCATAATTATGGATT
Organism: Graphiurus murinus; assembly: GCA_004027655.1. Lineage (NCBI taxonomy): Eukaryota > Metazoa > Chordata > Mammalia > Rodentia > Gliridae > Graphiurus > Graphiurus murinus. The sequence goes on from PVLC010029072.1 coordinate 11,483, forward strand.
ACTGAATAGCTTGAAATATTTTGTGTTTTTCCTTAGCAAAGTACAGCCTAGGCTATTTAAAAATATATAACTTGCTAGAGAGAAGCAACTAAGTTTGGCAGTTTCTCAATATAGAATATTTATTTTTTTTACTAAAATTATATAAATAATTAACATCTACAGATGGTTGAAATCCTATTACCAAACACTTCCTGACAATAACTATAACCCAAAGTTAAACTATTATTATTCTTAGATTAGAAAAACTGTGTAACAGCAAAACAGAGTACAAGGAAAACCGAGTTTTAACATCAAGTTCATCAATGCTTAAGCTTTTGTAATTTAATTTTGTGCTTCTTAACTCATGTTAAAATAAGAATCATGTTAAATGTGCTAAGTATTTAGAGGGTGTCTAGGAAAAATAGAATTGCAGAGTGGAGTGCTAGTTCGGTGGCCTCTTCAGCTTACTAAACTCTTGCTTCCCTCAGAGGTATTGATGAGTATGTCTCACCAGTCCTCACCACACAGTCCTGCCTCTTTGTAAGGTTTCTTGTCACCCCTTTAGGACTCATGTGAAGCTTCAGGCTGCCAAAATGGCAAGATCAGAAAATTTGAGAAGCTGAGATTTGATATCATATAGAAAATGGGAAGGATCTTTAAATAAAACCCCTTTCCTATTTTTTTTTCCAAACAGACTGTTTCAGCAGTGATTTCTCTACACATCCTATGTACTGATTTCTCAAGTGTTTGAGTGACTTCTCAACTTACATCATGAGCAATAGTACGCTGAATAATACATCACCTTTCTGGGGAAAAAAATGTCTATTACACATGAAATAATAGAAAAAATCTGTAAGTGCTACCAGACGTTGAAGTTTAGTGTGATTTGGGACTCATTAGTTTAGAACCTTACCTAGGGAGGGAGATTGAGGAAGATATGTGGGATGTTGCATTTTTTTTTTAAGAAACCTGTTATTCAGAAATTGTCTTGGGTACACAAAAATCTCTTAAAGGGAATCTCCTATAGGAGAATTCTCTCAGACAAAAGAGGGTATGGTAAAAAATATGAGAGATTGTAACAAGGTGATTTAGGTAACTTTCCATATTAAGTAGAAAGCATAAAATAAAAGAATTCTTTTAAGTGTTGATTTTGATATTGTTACTTTAACCTAAAACATATGATTTTTAGCATGTTAGCAAATAAGGGAATAATTTAATTCCCTTTTTGAAGCTTACCCTGGATGATCTATCCTTTTTCTCTTTTTATTTCTCTCTTGTTTTGTTTACATCCCTCAGCTTAACTATGAAATCATGACTCACATTTTTAATGCATTTCCTTTGCCATGAGGTAAGTCCTCTAGAGGGGTATACTTTGCACATTATAGCAAATCACATTTTTATAATAGCCACTATTTATTTTGTGCAGATTAAAATGCATTGCAATTTTTAAAATGGTAACCATGTAAAAGAACTCTTTCCACACAGATTTTTGTATCTCATTCACTTTGCTTAGATTTTATTATGCCTATCCAAAGTATGGATCCTGGAACAGATGATTTGTTTTGTTTTCCTACTTAGTTAGAAGTCTTAACATAGCACTAAGAGCAGGATCTTAAAGATGTATCTGATATGTTCTGAGTGCATATAAAGTTTGTGTTTTTTGTTTATTTGTTTGTTTTGTTTTTTTTTAAATGAATATTTAAAACTATAAAAAAATGAACAGGAACAAATTGTTTAGTTTTTGCTATCTTAGTGTCTATTTTTAAAAACAACAACAAAAATAAGGTCTAATATTCTAAGACTCAAGCCCATCATAGCATATGTCATTATTATATTTATGTGCTTTTAGATGTAATATGTACATTAAAGTAAATACAGTCTTTCATATTGTCACTAAGCCTCATAGTGCTTAAACTATGCAACTAAGTCATTGATTTTGATTCTTTTACCCATTCCTTTCACTTAAATATATACATATATATATATATAATTTTGTTTTACTCATATAAATTAAAAAAACAAAAATGGCTAAAACCAGTTGAGTGACTTATGTTAAAGTAACTCATCAACTCTGCCTTGAAACATCTTCTGAAATGCCTTGAACATAAAGGACAATTCTTAGTGGTCCCCCAGTTCAACACAATTGGCTTGAAAGATGATGTTGCTACTTTTGATCCTTATAAAAATATCTTTTATTCTTAGGCATGGTGAACCATTCACCATTTTTAGTTATATTGGGAATGGAGGCAAGATAAGAAGAAATGAAGGAATCAAGAGATAACTAAAGTTTTATACCTAAGACTTAATTCTAAATAAAGATAGGTATTATAGTACCAAGCAAATTCTTAATCTGACCCATGCCCAATTTTTTCATGGAAATGTCTATGAAAAAAGAGTATGAGCAGGTCATGAGTGCTGGATGATGTGTGTCTGAGATGCTTATCTTCCTGTTCAACACACATTCTCATATCTATCATTAAAGGAATCAGGGCAGGTTTAACCGTCATATTTTTTAGGAAGCATGATGTGAAAGCATAAAATCAAAATCAGTAAAAGTTCAAAAGGGACCTAGTGGTCTTCTAATCCAAGCCCCTCACTTTTACAATAAATACAACAGAACCAGATTGTATGACTTACTTAAATTTAACTAAAACTATCATGACAGCCATTGTATTTAATTAACGTTTCTTTTATTCCCACTACTATTCTCAAATTTTCTTCCACTGTGGAAATGCCCATCTTCTTGTCTTTTGCTTTTTTCTTTCCCTGCAAAGGTATGTTTTATTCTAGGACCCAGTTTAAAATAATTTGAACATGAAATACCACAAGCATAGAATTATTAATTCTTCCTTTCCTTCAGTTTTCCTTGGGAATAAGTCATGACTCAATAGTAAGAAAAATGATGTGTGATTAATAATTTTTCTTAACACATATACTAAATATATAAACTTAATTTTGTGTCTAAGAACTGAGCTTGCTTAGTATTCAATTTCATAAAATAATTTAATAACTTTTTATAAATATTTAACATATTTATAAAATAATTTTATAAAATAATATCTTCAAAATATAACATCCTAACATGTCCTTTGTATGTAAACATAATTTAGATTATCTATTATAGGGGAATTTTATTTGTGTATGAGTAATCTATAATGTCTACATTCTATGGCTTCTGTTTATGCATATATTTTTATATCAGATATGAAGACTAACATTTTAATGTGATATAAAATAGTAGGTAAATAATGATGTGTAAATAAGTTGTATTTTACATACTAAAATTTTTAATTACTAGAGTCAAAGGCAAAATAAATTTATTTAAAAACAGTTTTTAAGACTCTCCTAGCCGGGTGTGGTGGCCCACACTTGTAATCTCAATACTTGGGAGGCTGACACAGGAGGATTGCAGGTTTGAGGCAAGCCCCAGCTACTTACTGAAGCCCTCCACAACTTAGTGAGACCCTGTTTCAAAATAAAGAATTAAAATTAGGGCTGGGGTTGTAGCTTGGATGTAGAATGTCCCTGGGTTCAACTCTACTTTCATCTCTTCAATGAACTATTTCAGGCTGATACAAAAATACAATATTTTCAACACTAACAATACTTAAGATTATGTAGTTTATTTCAATTTATATTGTATTGTGCGTGAAATGAAATGTATCACTGCATGTGTAAAAATTCATAATTAGATATTAATACACAAGTTAATTCTCAAACAAAATGATAAAGTAGGGATTATAGGTAACAATATGTAAAGAAATTGTCTCAGCAAAGATACTTCCACCTAATTATGCAGATGGTAATTGAAAGGAAAAGTTAATTCCAACTTTTCTCTCCTTATATGCATTGCTGTTTTCAGTATATTTCTTGCCTCATTACACCTCATCTACTTTACAAGGAAGTGAGAAAACTTATAGTATTTTGTTTAAATAGCTCACAGGATTTTTTTTATTAGCATGTAGTTTTGAGTGCATAAAAATAAATCCAAATAATACTTGCATGTATTAATGATCAATATTCTTTGGCAATAATGGGAATAGCCTCTTAGCCATTCTAGCTGGAATGTTCAAATAATTCTTTTACTCACACTGTTACTATTCAGCTTTTCACTTAAATTACACTGGCAGCAACAACTCAATTGATTCCTGCATTTTGGTTTCTGTTGCTTTTGCTTGACCCTTATTTCTGCTCCATCCCACTACTAGGGCATTTCTCTGTAGTGGTAATTCACATGGGGAAAGACAACAAGATATATAAACAAGTTAAAAATGTTACAGATGCATTCTCTTGGGTTCCATGTGTAGCCTATTAAGTTGAATGAGTTTCTTACTAGCTTTAATGTGTTCATGTGTGTCCCGATAAGATAAATACCACCTGTGCTTTGAATCCTAGCAAGGGAAAAATTGCACTTCATTAGAAATTTTACTCTTAGTTCAAAGATCTGTAAGGTTGGGAGGATACCAGGAATTGTTATAAATGTAGCATTTCTTCCATAAATTTCATTTCATATGTCCTCGGATTAGTAAACTATGGAATCATGCAGTCATGTCTTTGGAAATAGTTTATATATACCATAAAATTGTGATGTGTGCAGATAAACAAAATGATTGCTCTGCAACCAGCTTCTTATTTATCTCTTTTGGATCAATTTTTGTCCTTTTCATTAACCCTTCATGCATTTGATAATATGGTTCAGTTTCCACCATTGGGCACAGAATACTAAGAGGTAATAGGTGCATTGAAGGATTACAAAGGCAAAGGAAGATCACATACACTCAATAGCAATGCAGTGTGTTGTATACTGCAATATGTACCTAGGCATTTGTAGGTAACCTAACTTACCCTGTAGTGTAAGGTCATGGAAAAAGAAATCATCAAAGACCATTGAAAATTCAATTTATTGTGGTAACTATTATTATAAACATTATTTCTTTTTCAACGAAATAATATAATGATGGTGAAATATTCTTGAAAGATACAAATATACATACTAAATGAAATGTAGGATTAAGAATATAGCATATTCCGGAAGAGGAGATGAGTTCAGTGTGCCTGGAGTTCAGTGTGTAGTAGAGAAAGGGACAAAGAAGTAGAAAGCAAGTAAGAGATCCTGAAAGTATATAATACATGGATTCACAGAATATCACTATAGCTTGTTTTGTAATATTGTGTATAGTTATATGTACAACACAGTATAAAAAGGAACTCAGAGAGATGTGAAAAGTAAGTCAATGGCACAGAAGTCTCTTGTTGTGCAATTGACCAAGGCTGGGGAGTTGCAAGTTTGATTGGGTCCATCTATGAAAGAAGCCAGACAATGAGAGGAAGTGAGATAAGGCTTTATTCCAGCTGCAGCAGGATATAATAGGAGGCCCAGGCCTCTACTACCCATTGGCAGCTGACTAGGTACATAGGAGCTTCTCATGGAGACTTCCTCATTGCACATCTGTCTTTCTGTGTGTCCACCCATCCATACATCTGTGCACTAGACTATCTCAGTCCAGTTTACATACCAAATCAGAACAAAAGTGGCAACTAACCAGGGCACAGAGTTATGTAAGACAATATGGCATCCTCAAGCTGTTTTTCACAGGGCAATGTCCTCTACCAGAAGGAGGCAAGAAAGCCTAACACATGCCTGGACTGTCCCCACATCTCTATAGTAATAATATGAAGATAAGATTTAGGAAAGAGAGGAGATTGATACAATAGTTTTTGTTTGTTTGTTTGTTTTTTTAATAACTATCACTTTAATTGTGATCCTTAGAACATGTGAGTGAAAACCTTTCCAGGATGATAATCAGGTTTCAAACTTGTTTTAACTGAATGAAAGATGGTAACACTTATTGACAGAGTTAATGTATAAAGTGACAATTCAGATGAAAATTACAATGTCAGCTTTAGAAACAGGCAGCTTGAAGTACTTGATAGCATGAGGAGGAAACTATTTCCAAGCCTTCTAACTGTGAATAACGTTACATTTATAGAAGAGTCACATAGATATTACAAACTTTCCATATGCCCTTCACACAGATTCCCCTAATGTAAACATCCTACACTATATTAGTTTCCTATTTCCTTAATAACAAATTACCCCAAATTTACTAGTTTAAACTAACACAAATTTATTAATTCACATTTTTTGATGTCAAAAGTCCAAAATAGATCTCACTGGCTGAAATCCAAGGATAAGTTGTGTTGCTGCCCTTTCTATAGACTCTAGGGCAGAATCCAAATTCTGGCTTTGCCTTGTTTCTAGTTGACCACCTAAATTATTTAGTGTGTGACCCCTTGTGTCATCAAAGAGAAACGTCCAGTTGAGTTTTCTGACAGCTATATTACTTTCAGTTTGAGTTCCTTTCTTTTATAAACTTCCTCCCTTTTCTGCCTTCCTCTTCCACACTTCCATTTTGCCTTCTTTTGTACACATATATAACCTGTGACTAAACTGGGCCCACCTGAGTAATGAGGATACTCCTCTTTCATTAATAATAGTGTATTAGTAGATCAGAATTCCATCAACCTGTACCTCCACTTTGCAAAACATTATATATCCATGTATTGCAGGGATTAGAACGTATACATCTTTGGATGACCAGTTTTCTGCCTACCACCATACAACCACATTACTTTCATTAAAACTGAGACAATTACATGGATTCATGACTACATCTAGAGTTCAAGATTTGTTTGCATTTTACCAGTTTTTTCTGCTGCTATTTCATAGACTATTTCAGGTAAAGCCACTAAGTCCCACCTTAGTACACAACTGAAGCATGTCTGATGCATTTTTGTGTAAAATACATTACAAATTATAGGCATGGATATTCATAATTTTGCCTTCTACAAATCCTCCTCTGATGCAATATCCTACCCACAACATGGGTTGTGATATTCTAGGAACAAACACAGTAGACAGCTACAAAAAAATCTATTGCAAAGTATAATTCTGAAAAATGAGTTATCTTGGACTGGTTGTGTTTGTGTTAGTTTTAGTTAGCATTCTCACCACTGTAACCAAAGAATACTGGATGGCCACTCCTTTAGAGGAAGGAAGATTAAGTTGCTCACAATTCTGGAGATTTCAGAGGTTGCAGTCCATTTTTGGAACAGCTTCAAGCAGAAGCCATAACTACCAGCTCTTAGGATATCATGGGGGAGAGCAGAGAGAGAGTTTGAGAGCAGCTACTACAGCAGCCCTGACCATAGTCGCTGGCCACACTTCCAGGGACCCACTTCCAGTCATGTCTCACCTCCATCACATGAGGGTTTGGGGCACATCTTAAATCCAGACCATAATTTGTCTTCAGATTTTCTTTATCATTAGAAAATTATTCTCAGTACTTTCATCATTCCATCTTAATACACTATTTTTCTTGGGAATCTCTCAATAGCTACCTAACAAGTTTCCTTATTTCTATTATTTCCAATCACAGTATGAATTACACACAATGTTAATTTCATACTTCAATCTATCAATGGCTCCTTTAACACTAAGAATAAAATTCCCCCTATTCATCCTGATTTATCAACACGATCTAGCTCACCTTCCAGACCTCATCTAACATCATCAGCCACCTATTTTTTTCTGCTCCTCAAGTTCACAAAGCACATGCTACCCTCAATATTTTCTACATACTATTTCTTTTGCTTGAAATATTCTTTTTCTAGGTATGTGTGGGCTTGCTCTGCTATTCCTTACACATTTCTTTTCAAATGTCACCTTTTCAAAAGATAGTGAAAAAAGAGATCTAAAATAAGAAACTATACAAGCATACTAGCATTTTTTCTTCTCTAGACTTTGTAATAAAATATCATTTAGCACTAGTTAGTACTAGCTTAAATATTAAAATATAGTACAAACTAATTGCATGCAATGAATATGATAATTAATACTTTTAATTATTACTTTCATGGTTTCTAGGTGCAGGCATTTTTCTAAACATTTTTGATGCATTCAGTAACTTGTTTCCGACAACTCTCCGAGCTAAATATCATATTCTAGAGACGAGAGAATTGAGGCACAAGAGGTGGGACATTTGCCTGTGGATACATGGTCATTTAGTGGCAGAATAAGGCATCTAACCCTACTGGACTGTTTCTGGATCATACACCACGTTCACCATTGTCTCATGCTGAGTCTTATGTAGTCATAGGGGAGGGATTTAAGAATTTTTCAAAGATATTTAACATAAGCTCTCTCTTCAGTCATGTCTATAGATAGATTTGGGTCACTGAAACATGGAACATTTCTTTTTTTTTTTGTGGTACTAGGGATTGAACTCAGGGGCATTATACCTCTGAGCTATACCCCCAGCCCTATTTTTTATTCTTTATTTTGAAACCGAGTCTCACTAAGTTGCAGAGTGCCTCACTAGATAGCTGAGGCTGGCCGCGAACCCAGATCCTCTGGTCTCAGCCTCCCGAATGCTGGGATTTCAAGCATGCGCCACCACGCCCGGCTACATGGAACATTTCTAAACTGCATTCTCATTCCTTTCAACATCTGAACCTTATGCTTTATCCAGTTGTTTCCTCCTTTTTATAGAACTGGGGATTGAACCTAGAGGTATTCCACTACTGAGAGACATCACAAGCCCTATTTATTTATTTTTTTAAATAGGACCTCACTAAGTAAAATATGAACTGGCCTCGAACCTGTGATCCTCCTGTCTCAGCCTCCCATGTATTGGGATTATAGGTATGGGCTACCACCTAGGTCCAGTTTCTTTTAACACAACCAGTGAAGACTCTCTTGTTTGTTTCTTCAATCAATGTGCCTATGAAATAGTGTGTCTGAGATCCTAATGTGTGCTTCTGTCACCAGACAGAGTTCTGAGAGGTCTCTTTAAGAAGTGATGGGACTTCAACTTTGAAAGTCAAATTCCTTGGCCATAATTGTATATTTGG